>JAJJMB010009842.1:150400-176943 GCA_023531105.1 Papaver atlanticum | reverse complement strand
GGGAACGGAGTAATGAGATATAATAGATTATTTTCTAGGAATTCAGTAGATGAATGTCACGATAGAATTAATCTATTTGCAGAATCGAGATATGAGATTGTTGAAGCATCATATTCGTTCTGAGGGGTGTATAGTCAGGGAACAACAAACGGCGTGACGTCCTGAAGGCGTTAAGCTCTCTGACAAACAATTATGTCTAGAGAACCTCCCAATCATCAAGATTCTATACACGGTCTCTCTACATAGACAGGGAACAACGAACGGCGTGACGTCCTGAAGGCGTTAAGCTCTCTAACAAACAATATGTCTAGAGAACCGCCCAATCATTTGATTCTACATAGAGGTCATGATGAAATGTGCAGCATCGAACGCTCAGCTGTGAGGCCTTTCGAGAAACATATTCATCATGGCTCTGAGAGGAATGTTCGCTCGGTCAGAGATCGTGAAATGGTTCACATATGATAAAATATGAATTGTCACATGTGTTCCTGAAGCCGGGTCAGAAACATGCAGTATCATAATTTTACGATTTTTACCTTTGTCGAAAATCCACCATCAACAGCAATCCTCTTAACATTGGATTCGAAACATTAAATTCAACTAGAACACTCACAACATTTGTATCAGTAGGATTGTCATCTTCAGGGACTATCTTGAGTAGATTTCCAATGATGCTTGCAATCTGATTTTCCACTTCCAAATTCAAAAATTCTAGTGGCAACTTCTTAATATCCAACAAGAAATCAAGATTATCAACTACTTCATAAGTATTCCATTCTCTAAAGACAACTAGATAACCATCAAAACTCCACGGCCCTTCTTCCAGAACATAATTATAGTTATTCCAATCATAAAAGCGAAATATGAACATATTCTTAGCATGTCTCCTAAGTTGAAAGTGATTATGCCCCAAAGCCTTAGCAGCCTCTTTCTCTACCTTATCTGCTCCCATAGTGTGCTCACAAAAGATTTTAGAAATTAAACTAATTTCCAATTTTTTGATACTCGATTTGAGTTTGATATGAGGATAACTAATAACTCTCCAAATATTTTCCTCTCCATCTAAATTTGTATTTTTGATTCGCTCAATGAGTTCAGAAACCTGCTAAACAGATTTTCTAGTGGACATTGCAAGTAAAAGAAGAACATAAAATATGAAATTGAAGATATGAGTTCGATGAAACCTGAATAATTGAGTATTTAAAAAACTTGTGCATGATTTTGTTCTGCAACGTGTTAAAGTTCTCAGAGTAAACAAGCCACCTCTTCCTCTTCAAAAAAAACACAAAGTAATTCATCTTCTGATAAGACTGAATTTGGTTTTCAATGTGGAATCTCTTGATTATAGTGGCAGAAAAACTTTTAATGCAACAGAAACATTTAATTTTATTAGTTTCCACAGACTGAGCACTCATCCTTATCTTCCAAGAACAACCTTTAGTCATGGGACAATCTTTAGTCAGGAACCTTTAACAGAGAGAAGGATCAAAAGCCACCTAGTAAAACCTGCTAGACATGACAAACAACAACACAGAAGTTTAAGATAAGCTTGAAAACATCAAACAGTAAAAAATTAGGGCAAGGACAAAGATCGATTAAACCAAAATTATTTAGAAAAAAACGAATCATAACATGATAAAGAGAGAATAGAGATTCAGAAATTAATAATTTTCATAAGATAGGACAAAGATTAAGAGTTAGGATTGAGAAATTTGAGAACTCAATTGACCGATTCCATCGCCGAGTCGGTTGCCGATTTTATCGCCCCTTCCAGAGTTATGTCGATCCTATAAGGTGGCTATATGTATGATATGATTCTTTGAACCTAGTCTTATGAATTAACGAAATAGTGGGCAATCAGGTTAGAATCCAAAACCAAATTGTTTGTTCAACCAATTGGACTTATTTCAGATAATAATCAGTACAGTGACTCGAACCAACTTGACAGTACCTTTTTGTACGTCCATGTGCGTATGAGTTTAGATTACCATGTCGATGCCATTGCCAAATGAATAAAGGTTAGAGTATCTTCTTCCTTTTTTAATTAACTTGATCCCCAGCAATAACTGACACGACCCATTTGGGATTAAAGATAACGACAAATGTTCGACCACCACCAGGGCCATGGGACCATTCTTACTAATCTTCTTGTCAATTGTGTTTATGCAGACAGAATGACTAGATAATCAAGCCAAACTGATTACATTTTAGATCGAGTTTATAGCGCGTAATGACAGGCATTTACATAATGCTGCATCATTTAATCCATCTGTGTGTGGACACAGTGCGATCTTCTTTGGCTCTACTATCTCATATTCAGTGACGTTAAGCGATCAGTGGTCCCTTCTCTCTATTTCTTTCATGTTCTGTCTGTGCTGTGTTTTAGTACGTATCTGTACTATCTGTACATGTCGCTATATTTAGTAGCTGGATTTTTTTTGTTGCGACCAAGTTTCTACTGGTTATGTTGGAAAATTGACACTAAAATGTTGTCTATAGGTCAATGAATATTATCGTCAGGATACTTGAAGCCCTACAACAATGTTGGATTCAAAGCTTGTACAACCTTGACCCAACCAAGAACACACAGGTTTTGATTCTGATGATGCTTGTTAGAGAGAAAACAGAGAGTTTTTTTTTATGTTTATGTTTTTGAATGTAAAACAACAACGCAATTTATAGAGAGTTTAACATCTGTTGAAGATGACTCTTCATCTCCAACATGCATCTTTTCAGTGCGAATAGACATCTCTTCCAACAATGGTGTCTGTTGGGAAAACGATGTTTCTGTTCGGTTTTCTAACTGTCATTAGAAACCCTAAATCAGATCGATCACCGGAACTCTGTATAGCGCCTACAAATTAAGGGTTTGTTGAAAATATCCAACAAATTACACCCATTTTTTTGTTCTTTCTGAACCATTTGTTGTAATTTCTCTAAGCCTGAGGTTGTGTCATTCATAAATAACCTTTAACATTGAGTATGTGGTAACTCTTGTGCATGTGCTGATTGTTGCCAGTTTTTTTTTTGGCAACCTAGGCTTCTCTTTTATCAACAAATCTTGAACAATCTAGCATTCAATTTCTAAGAAAAGTAGGTCCATACTCCACAAACATCACTACCTTGTGCTGTTTAGGGGTGAGCATTTTATCCGTAATCCGCAGATTTAACCGGGACCAACCGTATTTTTGCAGATGGATGCCCGAACCGTTCGCTAATGGGTAGGACGCGGATGAGATTTTTGAAATCCAACAGATTACGGATTGGGCCCGGATGCAACCTTGAAAATCCGTTGGACATCTATATCCGTTAGATTAAGGACATTTATATAGTTTCTAGAAAATATATAGATAGTTTTGGAATTTTGATGATGTTTGCTTGGAGTGTTGTCCATGACACTTCTATATTTATATATATTTAAATTCTATAAGAAGTCATCTATATTGGCTTTATTTTTTCATTATAAATTTTAACGAACATAAATCCATTGGATTATCCGCACCCAATCTGTTCATCTGTGCATCAATTGGATGCAAATCCGTTGGATATTGGATTGAATGCGGATGCCAAATTTTAAATCCGTAGTGAATTGGATTGGATGCGGGTGAGGTAAAAAACGGTCCATACCGGCCCATTAGGCCTGTCAATGGAAGAATATCCGTCGGATATTAAGGAATCCGATATCCGACAAGTTAAGCACTATCGGATATTCGATATCCGATAATATCCTATAGGATGTCAAAATCACATATCGATTCCGATATGTTAAGCTATCGGATATCGGATAAATATCCGACAATATCCGTTTCTGACCCAAAAAAAATCAATAACCTGTAAAGCTTCAGAGGTGAAATTTAAGTTTCATTTCTCATACATAAACAGTCTTAAAACATTACTCTTAAATAGTTATGTCTCTAAGTCTCTCACTCACACATACATGAAAAGAAACACAAGCAAATGCTAAAGAAAGTAAGAAACTTCGAAGCACTAAGTTAGGTTAAGGAAGAAATATCCGATATCGGATATTAAGCAAACGGATATAGCCTAATCCGATTCCGATATGTTAAGGAAGAAATATCCGTATCCGATATCCGGTAAAACGGATAAAATCTTATAGGATCTCGAATAATCGGAAATGAATTCCGGATATCGGACATATATTGACAGGCCCATGCTCACCCCTGGCGCTGCCATAAGTTGGTAATATTTCTACACATAAAATTACTGAAGAAAAACAAATAGTTGCTTTTCAAAATGAGACCCACATAGTTTAGGACCAGTTTGGGCATTTTATCTTTAGGGTAGAAACATCCAGTCCTAGTCTATATTTAGAAATTATTGTCAAAAAAACAAAAGGCCACAGTGGGAGCTTATCGGGAATAGTAAGTCGCAGACCGTATACGGAATAATCTACGGCTGATCCGACACGCCCACGGATAAGTCACGTTGCTGCGGGTCCCATTTATCCTCTCCCTTTCTTTCCTTCCCCAGACGAGAATCAAGCACCGGTACAAATGCTCCACTCTATTTTATCTAACCTCTCATTGTTATTTTATCTATTCTATAATATCCTCTAACTTTCAGCTAACGCTTTATATATATATATATTATATAAAGGGAGCTCCCCTTAGCCACAGTACCTGAATCTGTAAAAAGTGTTTTCCTAATTTGCCCCTACATTAATATAACTTCTCTGATTTGTAAAAAATGTTTGAGGGCATATCAGTAATTGAGCTATATTTTCTTTTCAATTGAACAGATCCAGAAATGTTTGATTTTTGATTCTCGCAAGATCTATAAATCAACTAACACATCATTATGAAAATATCCATTCAACAGATCACCATGGGTTATAAATAATCATTAATCAAACACCCATTTCCAAAATTGAAGATAAAAATCTACAAATTAACAAAAATTGGAATGGGAATACAAGTTTACACAGAGGGGTCGATGAAAAATTTGTTCGGTTCAGTGGTTGTGAGAGAGAAGGACGTGAATGCGGTGGAGGTCTTACTGTAACAAATGAAAGTTTATGAGAAATGGAGATGAAACAGAGAAGATGGAGGAGAGTGGTAAGGAAGGGTCACTGGGTTAGGGATATTTTTCTTTGGGCTTTACTTATACAGTAAAGCAAGATGCATCTCGAGGAAATTCCTGCAGTTCACAATGAGATACAGGACATTGATTGTTGACACATGCCTTCATCACCGGTTAACACGCGGGTTGACGGTCAATTTCAGCACGCGCATTGCGCGTGCCCAACGATCTTGTTAAAACTATAAAAAAAAGAAAAATTGTAGGAAGAGGGGAAATAGCCTTGTAACTTCCTTGATATGAAATTTTGAGTCGTGGAAATTTGTGAGGAACCCATGTTTGGTTCCTCTCTCTTTTAAAAACCATCATTAAAATTGTATATATATATATATAGTCCAAAATAAAAAATGGACGGTTAAGATTAATAGTTTTTAGATTGAATTTATGCTTTCCTATTTTTAACCAGACTAAATTAACCTTAATTAGTTAAATATTATTAACATAAATATCTTGAAGTTCATTAAATATTATTAATAGTCAAACAGAACTAGTTACAAAACACCAAGGTGACCAAATTTGAAGTACAAACCTCCATCAAATGTTGGGATCCATTAAAACTCCATATTAAACAAAATTGATACAAAACCCCCGAATTTTAAAAAAGTGATACAAAAACCCCAAACAAAATTGGTTTCATCAAATTATGTTCTATGATGAAACCTAATTTGGTTTCATCTTATTTTTGCTTATTTTTTTATATCATGAAACCGAAGATTTTAATGATGAAACCAAATTTTGGTGGTACTGTTTCTGGTTAGTGGTGGTGTTGGTTGGTGGTGGTTCTTTTTATGGTGATGATAGTGCTAGTATTTGTTGGTGGATGTGGTGTTGGTTGCTAGTAGTGGTAGTTGATGGTGGATATGGTGGTGGTGGTTGGTGATCGTAGTGGTTGGTGATGGTAGTGCTGGTATATATTGATGGTGAATTTGGTGGTGGTGGTTCTGGTGGTGGTTGGTGATGGTAGTGGTGGTGGTCGGTGATGGTAGTGGTGGATTACAAAAACCCCAAATATTCATATTATTTGGGTTTTTTGTGTTACTTTTGTTTTGATAGGTTTTTTGTGGATGGATAGTGACACCTTTGGGGTTATAACTCACGGCCCGATAGTCAAATAATTATTGGCGTATTTGTAGCCGTGTAGGCGTTATTGGTGGACCTTATAATCGCAACAAATGTGTGCTCACCCGACTAATAAGGCTTAATTAAGGATAATCAAGATTTGTGATAACGCATATACGTATATCCATTAACATCAACCATATATATCCATTACGTACGTGTCGTGTGCAGCATGCCCTACTTTTCATTCTTATACTATATATACTTGGTTATTGCATGAGATTAACTCAGTTGGACTTCTCCACAACCTTTTCCTTTCTCAACTTTTTTTTTTTTTTTGAGCATAAAGATAATTCATTCCAAAACCAAAACAGAAAGACAGAAGCACAACACCAGATTCCAATTTGTTGCCATTATATCACTATGAGAACAGGTTCCCTATTGTGATCCTCAGGCAACATACTTTCATTGGCATTAGCCGAACTTGAAAGTAAAATAGAGTTCATATTACTATTTACATAAGCATTAGAAACTAAAACATTAACAGAAGTTGCAAACTGAGCACGTATTGCTTATCAAGTTTTTCTTATTTTTTCCCTATTATTTTTTCTCCGTATTCCCAATATCAAAAAGATACAGTAAACCCTTATAGTTATAGATGAAAAATATGATTTTCACTGGACACGAGATTGTTAAAGGAGATAATTACTATTATTAATAGGTGAAAATTAGAATTTTCATTAAAAACCAAAGTTTTCACTTGAAAAGTAGAATTTTCACTAAATTTAATTAAGGTGAAAATAGGAAGTTTCATCATTGATGGGTGGTGAAAACAAGATATTTCACTAATGACACCACATTATTATGGATAAAAACCAAAGTTTTCACTTGAAAACTAGAATTTTCACTAAATCGCGCCTTGTGAAAACTACAATATTCCTAAAACTCCATGGGTGATAATTGAGTATGTTTGGTCTGTTGCAATAACAAAAATAAATATGGGAACAAAGAAGATTTTTTAGGAGATAAATAAATGCACATCATTTATGGAGAAATCTTAGGAAGAGTCATTTTAGGGAAGTGAAAGGAATTATCTTTGGAGTTTTTTAGGATTAGGAATTATCTTTGGAGTTTTTGTAGGATTATAATTTGTTATAACTTTTTTTTTTTTAAAAATATAACGAAATTAATTTCTTTAGTAAAAGGCTATTTGCGTAATCAACTCCTACTTATAAATAAATATGGGTTCTTAATACATGGAATCTTAATTGTGGGTTTCATATATACAAAAAAAGTGAAATGGGCTACAAATAAAATTCCCCTTTTGAGTACATTGATCAATTACATTAATAAACAGGACAATACATATAGTATAATTTTTTTCATTAATAACTTAAAAACGAGATATGAAAATTGTATTACATTTCTGTAGCCTATTGAAGGATTGTGTATCCTTACAATGGTCTTAAACCAATTTGTTTCTCGATCATCATGGATGGTAGATGCTTCCATAAAATGGAAGTAATATGCCCAAACTGATTTCTTCACGAAACGACCTCCATATCTAACGAAGTAGATTGTTTTCATTTAGAACATGCTTGATGACAATGCACATCCAAAAAAAAAAAAAACTAATAAGGCTATAAGGAAACAAGTTCTGATAGTATTATGAAACCATCAGACCAATAAGAAAACCGTAAGAATTGTTTAGAAGCAATTTCTTTTATGGGAAGATAAATAAAAGCAAAGGAAACAAACTAGATCTGCCCAGTAGATCTGAAAAATCAAATCAAAATCGGGCAGATCAAGGATCTAGATTTCGAAGAAAGTTTTTTCTCTCTCTTTTGGTTTCGAGAGAAAAGGGAAGAGAGCGGGAAGTTTTAAATAACCAAACCACCAATTGTTTTATATAGGGCAGCTTTGACGCGTACATAGTGATCTGGAAGCAGACACAGACAAATACTCAAAGTTAGGGTGCAAACACGTTATAATCAGTGATTTTTTTTTATTAAAATGTAAATTTTGGGAATGTGATTTCTTAATGGTATCAAAAGAAAAAAGAAAAAGAATGTGATTTCTCAACAATGCAAATAAATTGCTGATAAATGATAAATTTGTGTATAAGCATATATAGCAATAAAATAACACATATACAAGAAATTCAAGTATTATTAATATACATTCATATTAAAATTGTGTATGACTTACATACAATGTTGCCGATGTGTCTGACACGAAATCCTACCTAGTTGAGATTCGTCTATTCCTAAGTTCCTGCAGGTCGAACGAGTTTATTTACTAAGATAATGAATTACTAGAATAAATAAACATGGGATGACAATCGCCAGGTGAGACTTCATTATACTAAATGTTTTAGCAGTCCCTTGCAAAAATAAACGGTGAGATGACAACTTTGAAAATGAACTGCAGAATAAGTGAAACATGGATGAAAAATCATTTTACTAGATGATTTTGTAATTTAGTTTTTTTTTTTTTTTTTTTTTTAAATAATGAATTCTTTTCTATGTCATCTCTTCATTTTTAGGATGAACTCTCCTAGATGATCATTTTTTATGATAAAATCTTTTTATTCATTTCATTTAATCATATTTATTTCAAAAATTGGTTAGTGAATTTTTCCTATTTCTTCAAATTTAAGGTATTCACTATGAATTTGTGAGATTTTAAGAAAAATCTAATTATAAAGTCGGACTTCATAGCTAATATACAACGAACACTTATTATTTTATCCATTATTACTACTATCGATCCTAAGATGGAAAGAAGAAATGGAGATGGGAAAACGGGCGAAAAATTATTTCAAATAAAATAATAAAAATAAATTAGTGATGAAAACTATTTGGAAGAAAAAGAAGATAGATATAGAGAAAAGGAGAGAAATAGATGTTGTTAGAAAAATGTTCGATTGAACCGCCAAGCGTCGGTATGTCAAGTTTGGTTGTCAAATTTAGTTCCAAAACTCGGAATCAGTTGATTTGATTACTAGAGTAAACTTCATTAGGCTAGACTAGAACATAGAAATGTTGAAACTTGCTCATATTATTCATGAAGAATCTAAAGACATATCGAAAATAATGAAGACATCGTCCTTTAGTTCGAGATTACTAACAACAGACTTGAATTGTTTCATTTATATCATTTGTTATTTCAAGTCAGTATTTATTAAAACATAACATACGAAGTAAAGTTTGTTTACAATTATTTAATATTGATGACTTGGTCATTATACTATGATCAAAGTATCAATGAATGATGTACTAGTTGTTTCACAACTTAAATATATGGAGTTACAAGGTATAGTTTACCCGTGGACTTCGTAGTATCGCCATAACACTAATTGGTAATTCGTTATTATAATGCGCGTGTTGAATTTCTGGATGAATCCGTACCTTGAAATTATATTCATTTACATAGTTTAGAATGGACTTGCAAAAATTGTTTCATAGTTGAAAAGGTGATTCAAGGGTCTTTTCAAGGACCGGTCCCAACCAAGGATCTAATCTAGGATCGTCCCAAGGATCCAATCCAGGATCTATCCAAAGTATGTCTAACCAGACTTGACATTTTTGGTATGTCTGCTATGTTAGGGTTCCCGCAGACTTCGGGATATAAATGGATATAGTTCACATAATGTCAACATAGTGATTTGAATACGTGCTAAACTCTAATATCTTAATGTTTAAGTATTTTCCTTTGATACTCAAGACAAAATCCTGAAACCGATTTTGAATATCTTTTAGATATTGAAAAATATGTTTACCATATCTTAGAGGTTTGCATATCTCCGGTTTCTATATTAGTAAACTACATGGATGTGTGCTAGTTAATATTAGTTGTCACATACAAGTACATTGTTTAATTAATTGGAATATAGTTGGTATTTGTCAATTTTGGAAATAAACATTCATTGCAAATTTTAAGGATTTTAAGATTTGGGAATACCTTGTCTTCCACTCAAGCCTTGGTCATAACACTATAAATAGTAGAGCTTGTATTCTTACAAACTCATCCCTTGACACACAACTTATGTGATTATTGTGTGGGAAGCCAACTTGTTAAGAGATATAAGTAACCTAATTAGGTAAATATCTCGCGTTGTCCTCGTTTAAAGTATGCTTTAGGATCAAGAAGCTTTTAGTAGTGGCATTGTTGGAAGACTACATCTTATTATTAGTTTAGCTTTCCGATCAAATTTGATTCTCATGGTATAGTTATCCTTGATAGATCAAACTTGTTTATTCAATGGTCCTTCTCTTTTGATATAAGGCCACTCAAGTTTGTTTGAGGATTTGACTATTATAGATATATAGCTAGAACTATTGACCAATCATTGTTAACAGAATCCGTTCTGTATGTATTGATCAATAGTGGAATCAAGTTGTTTATGCAAAAATTACTTTGGAGATTGAAGACTTGATCCTGGTTTCTGATCTTTGTGATTCTTTTAGCAAATTTGATTCTTTGGGGTCTAAAGCATTTTATTTTGATAGACGTAAGACTTGCGCAAAGATCGAACACACAATCTGGTTGCTTGGATAGAGCTTGTTTAATGCGACTGACTATCGCCATAATCACTATTTTGATTTGATATTTGACCAAATGAGTTTATAATAATTAAACAGAAAATCCTTTACTCTACCTTAGCTCTTATCTAAAGATTAATTCGAGAGATTGATAAATGAGTTGGGCACTGAAACATATTTAGTCCTTTATTGTTTCACGGCAGGTGATGGAACTCAAGATAGTGGACCCTGTCTTAAGATTCACGTGTGTAGGCCAGATCCATTGTAGGCGCAGGGATAATGAAGGAACTGAGTAATGAAGGAGTATTTACTTGGTCTCAACTATACGAAGTTGCGGTAGTCAATTTGTATAACGTCTTAATTCTGAGAGTATTCAAAGCTGGACTACGTACCGGGTTTTTTTTGCCACGCAATTTTCCTCATTTACAAAGTTTTCTGTGTCGTGCCAATAATTTACTTTCCGCATTATAATTAATGTTATAGTTAAGCAATTTTGCTTGTATGTGAACCCACTTGGTATGATCATATAGTTAGCTCGGTGACGAACTTTAACCATGTACCAAGTTATACCTTATTGAAATAATCTTTCGGCAGTTATTATTTATGTAAATTACACAAGATGTGTTTGTATATATTGATATCGAAAATATTGTGGTGGACTCGGTACCCTCGTCACTTGAGATTTAGAGAAGCAAATAGGTCCAGAGAAACCATGAGAGCAAGAAAAGTTACTTTAGTACTTTATCAAATAATTATGTACCAAATTGATGGTTGTTAGAGAAAACTGATGGGACGTTCCATAATGGAACGAAACAATTATACATAGTCCTTTACTTTAATAAACAAAAAGTAAGATATCGAATAAACTGGTATACATGGGAACTCCTATTATATGGATTTTAAAACATTCACAACAAAGTAATCCATATATATATACTGGTTGTGAAATACTTGTGGAGACTTTTTCCATTATAAGAATTAACAAAATATTCCGCATATATATTCATACCCTTTATATCTACTAGAATACGTAGAAGGAAAAAAAATGCATTTTCATCTAGTCATGCATTCTGTGACCGATTTTTTTTTCTTAAACATTCGGTACTTCAAAGATTGATTGGGATCGCTACGAGCTGATGGATAGCCCATAGATACCTCCTTAAATTTGAGGGGTTTTCCTACACTTCGCTAAATTGTGGATGTTAAGTCTGATCCACACCTTGTAGACCATTAAAAACTTGTGGATAGTTCTTTCAACCACAAGAGTTGCCCCTATGAAAAGGTAATATCGTGATCAATTAGAATAGTCCATGGAGTAAATTGTATATTTGACCTAGTTATATATGGCTTAAGGTTTATAAATGCTTGGCCATTTTTTCTCGTCATTGTAAAGGATATTTGTTCTTATAGAAGTTACGGCGTATTTGTAAAAAGAAATATGTAAGGAAATTTCAGATGAAAAGAGAAAGTTAAATGGCCTTCTAAAGGATATTTGTTCTTATAGAAGTTACTGCGTATTTGTAAAAAGAAATATGTAAGGAAATTTCAGATGAAAAGAGAAAGTTAAATGGCCTTCCCAGTGGCTAGCTAGAGAAGATAATTAGGTTTTTACTGCAAAACTTCCCATTATTTAGTTTATTTTATTTTGTGAAAAGGTGATATTAAGGGCCAATTATAAAAGTCTCAAAATTAATTGTGTATTTGACCAGGGCTAAAGGTTTGTATATATATGCTTAGCCATTTTCTCTCGTCAGTGTAGAGAATATTTGTTACAGAAGTTACAACTTATTTGTAAAAATAAATATGCCAGGAAATTTTAGCTAAAAATATAAAGCTAGTTAAATGGTATTTCCAGTGGTTAGTGACGTTAGTTAGGTTTTCCCATCACTATACTTCCTATTTTTTGATTTTATTTTGAGAAAAACAGAAAAACTCGTTAAAAGTTAGCACTCGTCGAAAAGAAAAGAGTTAAGAAAAAATACAAAGAGGGGATACAACATAAGATGTTTCCAATGATAACAACATAGTTACATATCAAAGTATTTAAAGAATAACCATCAAAAAGACTAGTTGTGGCCGGTTAAACAAAGTGCACTTAACATAAACAATTAGCTGAGCTACTGAGCTACGCTTCTTCTTATATTTCTATAGAGTCCGCAGTTACATTCTTTCCAAACAATCCACTAGATAGCAAATAGTTAAGGGCCCCAAATATTTTTTTACCATATTCTTACTCTTCTTATCGGATCGTTCACATATATTATGTCACACCAAAACTATCCAGGAGGTAGTGTCAAAACTTTCTAGTTTCAGAGTAATGTAAGAATACATGATTAGAGTCTCTTGGTCACAAGCACACAATGAATATAGGCTAGAGTTGGTTTTACCACTTTGAAGAAAATTCAAAGTGGATGCACCTTTATATTAAACAGACCAAACAAAAAAGATACCTCAGAGTGATTTTTGGGTTCTAAATTTATTAATTTATAAGAAAATACATGAAGTCATCCACATCGATAGAAGAGTAGCAATTGGCAAATGGAACATCATTACCTTGTTATCCATAACAAAAGAGTAATTTACCGTAGTAAAAAAAATCTCCCAGCAACTGCAACAAATTGACAATTACACCTAAATTTTCACATGTAGGCTTCTCCTGAAACTAAAACACCAAGCTCCATCACTAGAAATTATACTCTTAATAGTTACAAACTTAGTTCTTCAAATTCTATAACTTTCTAGATAACTATATTTAAAATAGAACAACAATCCTATTTGTCAAGCCATGAATGAATGCTCATGCCAATATATAAAATAGTTTAGTGTTATTTTTATCATATTTTCTTATAATGAGAGTGCATGTCCACGAAAAGTTTGTAACGCATAGTTCGTGGGTGTCTCCATTATAGGCTGAATCCGAGTAGGTTTCTTTCATTTTTCTTGTTTTCTTATATAGCTAGTAATTTAGGTTAGGCTTGTTAAAATTTTTGTTTTAATTTCCATTGTATTTAGGAGACTTTTATGGTATTCTTGTGGTATTTTGCTTTTTTTGTTTATGTCTTCTCCTTTATGGAGATTCTCTATGTGCTCTCATCATGGCGTTTCTTTGTGATCTCAATGGAAATTTTGGGTGGAAGTTCAAGTGCGGTGATCAAGATTTAAGATTTTGAGCATATTACTCTCATATTTTTACGAGAAGATCTTTTTTTCAAGAAGAAAAAACCCTATTAAAATGGATGGATTATAATCCCAAAACCATTCTTTCAGTCTTCAGATTGCTTGGTACTCTTGTTGGTAATTCATTACTTCTCTTCACGAATTACTCTTTGTTATATTTTGATCTTTGATCTTGATATTCTTGAAGTCCACGTAGTCTCTATTTTATCATGAATGATTTTTTTTGAGATTTATCAAAAAAAAAACTAAAAAGAAAGAGTTATACTTCAAAAAAAAAAAAAAAAAAAAAAAAAAAAAAAAAAGGTTAAAGTTATTTCCAAAATTTTCACAGATAATCTATCTTCGAATAACATCTTTCTCACTAACATAACCCCGAATCTACTTGTAGTGCAAAGCGTTATTCACCGATTTCAACTTAAAATTCCAATTCTATCTCCATACTTAGAGAAAACTGCCTTACACAATACTTCCCAACTTCTCTTTTTAGTTATTATCGAAGAACCCATAAAAAAATTGTGCATAATCTTTTTAATATCCCTTCCATTTCCCTCCATGGCATTTGATATAATTAAAAGTACATTCGAGGAGCATGTATGTCATTGAGCATCATAAATATTAAGGGGAAATGGCAATTCATGCAATTAAAAGTGCTCGTCCAAAGGGTAAAAATATACCAAGTGTATTTAATATTTGGGTACCCGGTTTGTCTCCATATCGTGGATTTCCCACGTTACATTTTCTTTTCCAGACAGAGAAATCAAAAGAACTGCCAATTTCTCTCTTAAAACAACAAATGCTTTTACTGCACCACAAAAGCTTCACCAACAACCGAACACACTCTCTACTCTCTAGTCTCATCATCATCATCGTCGGCATCTTCTCAGAAATTTCTCATCTCTTGAAAAACAAAACAAAAAAGTAAGACTTATTCATGCACTCCCACAAAGTGTTCATTCAGAAAGCAAAATGGTGTTTATATATTAGTGTATTAACTATTTTTTGCTTAATTAGCAAAGTATTGAAGATTTTGTAAGAGGGTTTTTAAGAAAAGAGAAGATTAATGAATTGGTTTAAGCAGATAAATACAAGTAACAACAACAATGGTATCAGTAGAGCTGCAAGGAGATTGTCACTAGGTGAATACAAAAGAGCAGTATCATGGTCCAAGTATTTAGTATCATCAGGTGGAGAAATCAAAGGAGCAGAAGGAGAAGAAGAATGGAGCGCTGATATGTCTAAATTATTTATAGGCCAAAAATTTGCATCAGGGAGGCATAGTAGAATTTATAGAGGGATTTATAAACAAAGAGATGTTGCTATTAAGATGATCAGCCAACCTGAAGAAGATGAACATTTAGCTTCTTTTGTAGAGAAGCAGTTTAATTCTGAAGTTGCTTTGCTTTTTCGACTTCCGCATCATCCTAATATCATTATGGTAATCCCTTTTGATTATTAATCTTGTTTATCAACTTTTACTAATCATATGTTGTTAGTAGTTGATTACTGCATCTAGCTAGTACATGTTTGACATCCTAAATGTGAAAATAGTTTCATATCGCGCCCGGCCAATCTGGGCTGATGTTTTTAAAAATAAATAAATGGTTAACCCTTTTACAGTTAGCGGGCTTTCAAAAAGAGTTAGGTCCTCATGGAGTCTAGCATGTATATCACTTGATTCAAATAGTTTGGCTTACGTGTTTCCCCGGAGTGAGGGGATGATCCTTATTCAAAGAAAGTTTGGTTTTTAGGATTTAACAACTGTTATTCTTAGCACGTTGGTGTGTGAGACTAGTAGGTTGGTTACGCAGCCTAGCCCTTTTAGCCGGTGCAAGATGTTGTTTACTAGGATGAACTGGTAGGCAGAAAGCAAATTGTGTTTTGCTCCTCATGTCAACTCTACTACTTTAGTTCTTCTTTAACGGGCTTTTGATACCAAATGAAACAGAGACGAAAAATTTGGTTGTCTTGTATACAATATTATGGAATGTATATGACCCGAAAATTTCCGTTGAGACACGATCTAGTCGGTCATTTTTAAGGCTTAGCAGGCATCTCAATAAGTCACTCCAGCATTTCGAATCATTCCTGAAGGTAGTCTCTTATATATGTACCGTCTTATACTTTTAACTTCTGCAGTGGATTTTATGCTATCGAGTGATGCCAAATGACAAATCTTGTACTGAAACTCTATTATTACACCAAGCTTTTGTTTTTGAATTTGGGTACATTTTTCTTTTTGTTATTGTTCAGTTCGTAGGAGCATGTAAGAAACCTCCTGTCTTTTGTATAATCACCGAGTACCTAGCAGGGGGATCCCTGAAAAAATACCTCCACCAGCATGAACCTCATTCGGTTCCGTTAGACGTAGTTCTAAAATTTTCCCTCGACATAGCACATGGAATGTTCTTTCTTCACTCACAAGGAGTACTTCATAGAGATCTTAAGTCGGAAAATTTGTTGCTCGACGAAGATATGTGTGTCAAAGTTGCTGATTTCGGGATCTCATGTTTAGAATCCCAATGTGGGAGCGGAAGTGGTAAAGGTTTCACAGGCACTTATCGTTGGATGGCGCCAGAAATGATCAACGAAGAACATCATACAAAGAAAGTTGATGTTTATAGTTTTGGTATAGTCCTGTGGGAGCTGTTAACAGCATTAACACCATTCCAAGACATGACTCCTGAACAAGCTGCTTTTGCAGTCTCCCAGAAGGTACTTAGAACTTTTACCATTTGCTTCATTTTCAGTATTCTATGTACCTCTGCAGAAGTAATTTTCCACCTCATTTTTCATGTATCATGAATTCCTTAATCTGTTGCAGAATGCAAGACCACCATTGCATCCGGCTTGCCCAATAGCTTTCAGTAACCTAATCAAGCGATGTTGGTCAAGCAATCCTAATAAAAGACCACACTTTGAAGAGATTGTTTCAATTCTTGAAGGCTATGCAGACGCATTTGAAGAAGATCCTACATTCTTTTCATCTTACAAACCTTCGCGACATCAACAATTCAAGCGATACATCCCTAGGTGTATTACTGCCCGTAAGTCTGCTACATTTGTATCTTAGATTTCTCTTCACGGTTTAATTTTGTGCTATCTAACATAGTTTAATAGCTATTATTAGTACCATGTATGTGTTACTGCTTTCCATGATTCTTGGTTAAATGAAATGAAAACCAAATAGCCGAATAGGGATGTAAAAGGGTTCCTTAGAGATTTGGATCTTGGCATGTAAGAAACTGCCAGGCACCGAATCTGGATTTTCTGTCTCACACCAATTATGCGTCTATTGATTGATCACCTACAATGTTGTAATGTAAATATACGAAGGAACAAACGATTCAAATTTGTCAAGATTTGTGAATGTTAGATCCTATTTTTGTTACCTTTAATTTATGTAATAATATCAAAAGCAAAATCACCCCTGAAGCTAAAAGAACTAGTACTCCTAACAAGCTAAGCTAGTAAGTGTCTGAAATGTGAAAGCTTATGAATCACAAATTTAGCTAATCTAGTATTCCGACTTAGTACAATATTAACTCTAAGCCTAATTTCTGCTGCACTGGCCCAGTGATAGTCCATTATCCTACACAGTTGGCCTCGCCTAAGCATACAAATAATGATGCAGTAGGAGACAAGACATTGAAAAAGCACATGGTGAGAACGAAACATGATTTAATATCCTAACAAGAACACAGATTTAATACATCAGGTATCAATCTATAGAATAGGATGGAATCAATAAATTCAGCTTCAAAAAATAAATTTCATGCTTCAAATAAATAAATAAATTCAGCTTGTCTGTGAGCAAATTTAAATGATCACTCGAGGCAAGTTGCGGCGGAAGAAATCGGATAAGGTTTTATTTTTTTTGCATCCATACACGTTCCGCTCCTTCTTTCAACTTCTTGCTAAATCTATATTGTAAGGCTAGATTAAATTAGAATGCAGCCGTTATCTCATTCTATGAATTCGGCTCTATAATTAGATAGTAGTTATGCACTTGTCACTACTATAATTATCAACACATTCATTTATGACTACTAGTAAGAACACATGTGCGATGCACATGCTGGGAATTTGTCTCATTTAACAATATTAAATTTAAAAGCAGTGAATTTTTTTTTTACTTAAAGTAAAAATTTACTATTCTTATTTGTACTAATTACGTAGATAATTGAAAGAGCTTTTCAAATATATAGATTTTATAAAAATCCGGTATATATTCGAGAAGATATTAAGTTTTTAAAAATTTGATCTATTTTTAAAACAATGGCATTTCTGTAAATATGTACATTTCTGAAGGCTTTTTTAATTAGGTGTTATTTAATATACATTTCTACCCTTTATTTTTATTGTAATTACATGTTATTGTAGAGCTTAGTAATTTAAATGAGGACAACTTAGTAATTTAGGGGGTCTCTTACCAAAAATCCCTCTTTTCTTTATATTAGTATAAGATAAGATAAGATAAGAGCTATTCTCAGAGCGTTCATAGTCATGACTAAAATAGGGGATTATACCCAAATATGGTCTATGATTCAATCACAGTGGGACGAATTAAATCCAAATATGGTCGGGTTCTTTAGGGTGTGAGACCAGAAATAGTCGCACCCAGACTATAACCAAATCTGATGGGGCATAGGTACAGTGTACGTACGAGGTTAGGCGTGAGTATAGTGAACATCTGCGCTATTAGAAGGAGCGTCTGAGCGAGGCGTTAGTATAAGGTCTGCCCGATCAAACATGCTGTGAATACCAATATGTGACCACGTGTCACGATATTAGTGGTCGTACGTAAAATAACAGAGTAGCCCCAGCGATACACAGGAGCCTGAGGAGCAGCGGATCCCTTCTCAATCTACTTTATTTCTTCTCGAGGAAGCATACCTCGACGGTGAAGATAAAGGGCTACAACCTAGGCCAGGGAGGTGGCAGCTGTCGAAGGGACAAAGACAGCTGACATATCCAATTAGCATTATATGCAATAAAGCAAAATTGGCGTGTGTTCTCAAGAGATGTGGATAAGGACGAGGTGGTAGTGTCTGACTGGCGAAGGCTCGCGGTGAACGAAGGTACAACTTGACCAAAGGTTGGACAGTCTCCGAGGGCACGCGGGCGAGTTGAGATGGCAGAGTCCGACTTGAGAGGCCATGCGGCCAACGACGGTGCAACCTGTACGGAAGGAACATCATATCTCGATGGGCCTTACAACAACGAAGATGTTTCTGATGCGAAGAATGCTATAATACGGAGCCTCGCCACCAAAAAAGGGACATGCAATTACTAAGGAAGATCTAGTCTTAAGCTTATACCTCTTTAATGTCTAGAATTTAAGTATTTACTTCAACTTGAGTTCTCTTTATTACTTTGGGAAGCATTTAAGATCTTGTAACCACCGTAACTTAATAAAAACTCATCACTCATTACCCTGTGGACGTAGACGAAAGTCGAACCACGTAAATCCCTTGTGTCTCTTGATAACTTAATAACATCTACATTATTGTTATGTTTATTGTTATCTTTATCTTGAGTACCTTTATCTTCTTAGCATTATCAGTTCAACTAAGGTATCATTACTGCTTAGTATTCGATCCTCTGAGCTGTTCATATTTACATAGACTATGGGAAAATTAGTAGTCACACATACACTATACGCACGCCTGTCTCTAGACATGGTCAATAAGTGCGGCTGAATGGGGCATAATTATATTGTGGAGTGGGGCGTAAATAAGGCGATGTTAATACCTCTGCTTGTCCTCAGGACGGTTGTAACAACGTCCAGTAGCAGGTGTGAATTTAAGTTGTTCTCAAGGTTGAGCGTTTATTATATGTGCGCCCTACCCTAAGCGATTTTTATTTGTGCGCCCAAACATCACACACTATTTAAATCAACGCTCAGCATCAGACGTTGTTTATACATGCGCCCTACTATTTGATAGTCTACTACCATTGTGTCGGACACCTGAAAAGACCAAATATTTTTAGTTTTTAGTCTGGTATTTGGTCTTTAGTCAGCTCCATGAGTGGAGTGTGGGCGCTCTAAGTTATGAATAATATCGTAATATCAGAGTATGCAACAAAAGATGTATTACTAGATTATAGATGTGGCCAATTGATCGTCAGATTGACTTGTGGGTTCTACACGGAAAGATTTTACTTTTTTGAGGCCGACCAGTCTTCAAGCATGCCAGTTGATAAATTTTTTGAGGTGGGTGTAAATTCCTTTTATCAAGTTGGTATTTAGCACAAACCAACACCTTTAACAAAATCTAAATGTATTCAAGCTCTCTCCTGTGATAAGAGAAACCAAATAAACCCTAGCGATGTTTGCTCAGATCGGCTCCCATGGCCTTGTCAAATCCATCTCTCCTTTCTTCCTCTCTGTTGATTTATCATATTTAGGTTCTTCTTCTTCTTTCTTTTTTCATTTTTTTTAGGTTTAAAATTTCAAAAAGGGGGTTCTTTGGTTTTTCCATGTTTTGTTTTGAGGTTTTGATTCATGCTGATGTTAGACCTTCTTCGCTTATATGGAAAATCTCTCATGTCTCTGAGAATCATCCACAATTCATCTGCAAACCCAATTTTTCGGCAGTAGTTTTCTTTTCCTCTTCAACAATCACGAAATCGGAAGTAGCAACAACAACTTCTCTAATCTTGAAAATGGCAGAAGCAACATCAGCAATCACTACAGCAGCAACAACAACAATCACAGAAGCAGCAACAACAATCACATAAACAACAACATCAATCACAGATTCAACTCCAAGATCAAGCAACACTAAATCTCTAATGAGTACTCCTGGTTAGGATTCTTTTCAGTTACTTGTTACTTAAAAATGGATCATTGTATGGTCCTTCCTTTCCTATGTGTTGCAGATATGTAACATATGTTAGTAGGTTTGAAAGTAGTCAGTTCTTTCAGATATATGTCTTATATCTACCTGACCAAGAAAGGTTTGCTATATGTGGAAGAAATCAATTCTTTGCCACACGATAAAAACCCTTAGAGATGGATGGATCAAGTTTTGATCCTAACTCTTCTGTTTTTTGCAGGTTTATTAATTGATTTAGAAGAAAATAACTCTTCTCAAACAATGCCATCTAACCTTCACAAGAACAGGACCCAACTGTTTGTAGTATTTAGTGATTTTATTTGTTGTAGCTCTAGAGTTGTTAGTCTGTTTAGTTTTCAAGTTTGCTCAATTTTCTCTATTATCTTTGTGAAAGTCTATTACTCACATAAACTGGCCATTCTTGATGAGAATTATCTCTGTAATGATCCTTGTAATTGTGTTGCTGGAGATGTAATCTCTCAATAAGGTGTTTTACCTTATTTTTTCTTTAAAAAAAAAAACAAAACAAAATCTAGTTGAAGAATACAATCTTCCCACAATTACATAGAAAATGTCAAAACCAATTAGAAATGGTTATCTTTTGTTACAATTTTTCTTTGTTTTGTTTAGCCTTAGCCTACGTAGGTTGTTATTGATGTTTTCCACATGGTGTCTTGCCTGCTCCATGATATCAACATTGCTAATAGGGTACCAGTTTACTGGGGAGGGTATCAAATCCCATATAGGACAAAGCACTATTTTATTTGTCCTATATGGAATATGGTACCCTCCCCAGTAAATTGTCACCCCTTATTAGCAGCCACGCAAAATAAGATTTGGCATCATGGCATAAGTCAAATGAAAGGAGGAGGCGAGCCCTCTACCTTCCGCATATATTACTCATCTGACATGGCATGAATGATCGAACCTGCACTCAGAAATAATAATGCATTGAGAAAGGCGAGATACATTAAGTGAAAGACGCTAACCGAATAGTTTGAGATTATGGAAGCAAAGATCATATAACCTTAATGTTTTCTATAAAAGTTCCTTTTTCTATTTTGAAGCATTATAAAAGTTCCTCGTGTAAGAATATGAGTGCCAATATATGCTTACGAGAGCAAATCCATTTGTGCATAATTAATTATGTTGCAGATTAAAGACGTTGGGTCGTACAGAGCAAAACAATGAATAAACTTGGTTCAGATGTTGAAGAAACACATGATTATTCCACCTCAACTTTTTGATTAACATAGTCTATCTTAAATTAACCAATTCTCCTCAAACCATTTGTTCGTTTATTTAATGACTTTTTCACATTTTTTGTAAATAATATTTATTTCGAAATATAAAAGTTTGAATATAATAACATAATTACTATTTTTTTCTTCATATATTAGAAAAATTACAAAAACAGTAAACAAGTAAACTAGCATTTTTTTTTGTATATTCAAAGATATAGAGCGGATGGTATTTTAAAACTGTAAATAAAAAAATAAAAATAAAAAATAGGGTATATACCCAATTAAGTGAATCCATGGGGTTACTGAACAGATAAATTATGGTCTAGGTGAAATGGGAGATTAAATCAAATTTTTAAACACACCTTTATACTCTTATTCACTTTTTTCCTTCACGATCTCCACTGCCAAAATCAACTTTGTTATCATCTTCGTCTTCATACCAGAAACCCAAACTTCATCTGTAATTTTCACCGGCACTAACACCAACATCACTGATGCCAATATCATTTTCAACACCATATTGACTCCATTTACATCACATTTTCAATTTCAATAACACTTTCAATTTCTTCCTACACCATTGACATTAATCATCACGATTTCAGTTCTCCCGTTGTCACCGCCACCACCATCATCAACGTCTCTCACATCTACCACCTCTTACATAACCTCCCTTCACGGTTAGTACCATCACTTCCTTCACCAACTCCCCTCCCAGTTACCACCACCACTGTCACCATATCACCAAGCTCATCATAGTTTATCACAAGTTTTTTTTATCTCAAGCTTGAGTTAATGTTAGTTGAATAAAATTTATCTTGATTTATAGTCTATTAAGTCGAATCTCAGACTAGGTATAAAAGTTGGTAATTGAGTATCAGACATCATCCTCGAAGATTGAAGATCGACGAAGACATATGGAGAACTTCATCAACAAGGTATGGAATATTAAGTCATTCTATTTACTCACAAGCTTTACCATTCTATCCTTATGAGACTTTGTTGTATGACTTCTAGTAGATTTATTGCAAATAATAAATTTCGAGTCAAGCTTGTCATGTTAAACATCTTGAAATATGATTCAACCAATGGATGTTCATAGGTCCTAAGCAATCTTAGTTTGAAACAATTTTATTGTTCAAAGAAATACTTTCTTGTTATTTGGATCATTTGAAAACTACCCTAGCAATGGTACTTATATCTATTACATTTAGGAAGGTTTCTAACATCAAAGAGAGAAATTCAGAAATACTATAATTTGGACTCAGGGTAGGTTGGCGAACCATCTAGCAAACAATAGATATCTGAGTTTCTGGAATACAGGAAGGTTGGCGAACCAATTTTAAATCGTAAAGTTCAGAATGAGACAGTTCACTAACCCGGTTCACAAGCCTTGATAATTGGAAAATGGTGAAAGGAAACGGTTGGCGAACCCAGTTCACGAACCTCTGATATCTGAGTTCACAAGTCGCTGAACCGTTCACGAACCGTAACACTCTGAATTCAAGGTTCACGAGACGGTCCCAGTGAATATTAATAGATGCTCAAAGTCTTATTTTTTAAAATATATTTAGCATTTCTATGACTCTCATAAACACCTCTAAGACATTTATGATCATTAAAACACCTTGTGTATGTGGATCATGATTAAAGTCTTAAGTGTTTAAATGAATACTGTTAGAGCAATGCTCGGTCGAACTCGCAAGCGTTTCTATCTCATGCTTGTTGTCAAGTTTAGTTACCAAAACTATAAGTCTTGATTTCTAGTCTACTTATAGCTAAGTCTCGGATTAGGATATAAAGTGTAGTTGAGCTTTAGACTTCACGACGTTCATCGATTGAAAACGAAGAACTACCAAGGGGAGCTTGTGGAACTTCATCAACAAAAGGTATGTGGAGACTTGAACTCATCTATCACTTAAAAGTCTATTTACTCTATCTCCTATTTGAGACAAAAGTCGTATAGCTATATAGACTTCTATTATGCACATTTGATATTTCGAGCTGAGTTTAACTCGCTTACATATTTCTCGAAATATGTGATGGTAAGCTTTCGCTTTAACCAAGTTCATCTTATATTCTTGACAAAAGTCAAAATATGACCATATGAAAATTACCTTGTAACATCTCATTTGATGTAGACTCGGAATGTTTCGTATTGATTATGTCAATCACTTGAAAATGGCTTTGATGCTAATAGTTAGTGAAAACAACTATTGTCATCCTCTAAGAATGTTTCAATGATTGAAATAGGGTTTAGAACAAATGGATTTAAGCATAGTATGCGTACTTGCATATATGTAATCCATGTATGGGAACCATGGTATGCATACTCATATGCGTACTTGTTGGTTTGAAAAAGTCCGGGAACCTGGTATACAAACCGGTACGCGTACTGGCGTAAGGTTCAGGTCCGGGAATTTCTGCTGAGTTTGGATGGTATGCGTACCAGTTCGCGTACTGGCGAAACCCAAACTTGGTACGGCTACTTAGGTACGCATACCCGTAAGCATACCTAAGTGGATGATGTTCTAAAATCGGTTTGTCCATGAACTAATACATTTATATAATAAGGAATGCAATCTTTTGCAAACCGTGGCTATAATGTTCATGACTTGATTCGAGTGAATCAAAATCGATTTTGCTTCAATTGTGTCTTGTATACTTCTATGAGAATATTAACAATTGAATACTCTAAAACTAGTTTCATTTGAGTCATTTGAACTAGTTATGGTTAAGATGAATAAGGTTGATATGAAAGTGTTCATATGGCTAACTTCGGTTAACTATTATTGAGCCAACAAGGTGTACACATTAGAAACGGTTACTCATATCTAAATGAAGGTACATTTTATTTGTGTGTAACAAGCTAAGTTCGATCTAACGGTTGGAAGATATTAGCTTAAGTCTAATCATATTTTCATCTAACGGTGAATATTGAATGCTTTGTTACCAAGGTAACATTGATTGCAATCCCTGATTTGAAGACTATATAAAGGAGAACTCTAGCAACTGGGAAACCGAATCCCCACACCTCCTATGTGATACTAGTTGCGACTAGAGTCGATTCTCTTTTAATCTTAGGTTATTCACGGAACCCTGTAGGTTAACGACTTAAAGACTTCATTGGGATTATGAAGCCAGAACCAACTATTTTCTCTGTAATTGCGTGATCTGATCTTGCATTTTCTATCGTATTGAGTACTATCTTCTCTAAGATTGGCTCGAGATTTATTCTCCGATAGGCAAGATAAAAAGTAGTCACAAACATCTTCGTCTCATCGTTTGTGATTCCATAATATCTTGTTTCACTACCATACGATTAAGATTATTGTGAGGTGATTGATATTTCTAAGCTGTTCTTCGTGAATATAAGTCCGGTATATCAATTGGTTCTTTTTCACCTTGATTTATCAAAAGACGGAACAAAACTCATAGGTTTATCTGTGGCAGACATATTTATCTATACAATAGACTTTTCTGTGTGAGACAGATTTGTTTATCAAGTCTTCGACTTTGGGTTGTAGCAACTCTTAGTTGTGGGTGAGATCAGCTAAGGGAATCAAGTGCGTAGATTTCTGCTGGGATTCTGAGACGTAAGGAGCGTAACTACATTCCTGTCTGAAGTTAACTTGTAGTAGGATAGTGTTAGAGCACTACTCGGTCGAACTCGCATGCGTTGCTATCTCAAGCATGTTTATCAATGTTAATGATCAAAACTATAAGTCTTGATTTCTAGCCTATTCATAGATGTCTCGGACTAGGACATAGATTGTGTAGTTGAGCTTAGACTTCACTTCGTTCATCATTTGAAGATGAAGAACTACTAAGGGGAGCTTGTGGAACTTCATCGACAAAAGGTATGTGGAGACTTGAACTCATCTATCACTTGTAAAGTCTATTTCTACTCTATCTCCTATATTTAGACATAAGTCGTATTATGATATAGTTTTCTATATACACATCTGAGATTTCGAGCTGAGTATATATCGCTTACATATTTCTCGAAATATGTGTTGGCAAGCTTTCGCTTCGATGCTAATAGTGTGTGAAAATAGCTATTGTCATCCTCTAAGAAGGTTTCAATGATTGAAATAAAGAGTTTAGAACACTTAACCATAATTGGATATATCATGTTGTGTACTCTTGCACATATGTAATCCATGTCCGGGAACTATAGCATGCGCACCCGTTTGCGTACCGGTTGGTTTGAGAAATCCGGGAACCTTAGTATGCGTACCCGTTTGCGTACTGGCGTACAGGTTCATATCCGAGAATTTCTACTGGGATTGGAAGTACGCGTACCCGTTTGCGTACTGCCGGAAACCAATCTCGGTCCGGGTATTTCAAGTATGCGTACCTGTTTGCATACTTGAAGGTTAAAATTCTAGAATCGGTTTTGTACATGAACATAAACAGTTATATAATAAGGAATGCAATCTTTGCAAACCGTGGCTATAATGTTCATGGTTGATTCGAGTGAATCAAACCGATTTTGCTTCAATTGTGTTCTTGTATAATTCTATGAGAATATAGCAATTGAACAACTCTTTAACTAGTTTCATTTGAGTCATTTGAACTAG
>JAJJMB010009842.1:2720-148657 GCA_023531105.1 Papaver atlanticum | reverse complement strand
GGATTTCTATCTGTTTGATTTGCTGATTACATTGTGAAACAGAGATACAACTCTTGGATATATTTCCATTGATTGAGTTTGACTATCTAGTTGATTAACTTGGAATTATATTGGAGTTTGTCCATACAGATTGCTATGCGAAATATTGGGTGTGGTTGATTGACCCCCGCTCTTTCAATTGGTATCAAAGCAGGCAAACACTTTAAACCTAATAAGTTTGTGTTTGGATGATCCCTAAAGTCTGTTCCTATATGAAATTTCTTTGGGAAACTTACTCTTGGCATCTGTAAAGCACGCCAGAATTCCTTAAAGGTTGTTCAGATCTTATTATGCATTAGACCTCTGGTCTCTCATGATAATCTCGTTCCATCTAAGACTTTGGAAAACTTAGATGATGAGAAACAGTCTAAAGGAAAAATTAAAAGTTCTTTTAAGAAAGGATGTTTGAGAAAACGTGGTCAACGCTCAAAGATATGAAACCTCACTAGATTAACCCTTAATCTTTTTGAGGAATACCATCGTGATGGATCAATTGACAAAGATCTATTTAGAGTTTTTGAAAGCGTTTTTAAATTCTTAGAAAAACTTAATTCGATTAAGACTAAGAATCGTTCTGATAAAAGTTCTGTACCTGTCAAATCATATATTCATGATGTACGAACTAGGCTTACTACCAACTCATGTGAGATTGATAAAAAGATGTCTTGTGAGTTCGGTGTAAGTTCTATTTGTCGGAAAAGGTCTTTTGTTGATCATAAGAAAAGGGATTCAAAAAATCATATTAACCCTGAGTATCATCATTACTATGATTATACTTCTGGTACATTTCACAAATATCAACCGGAAATGGTGCATGAGAATCTCTCTGCACATCTCGCCTCTTGGTAACAAGCTTGGCTCTACCCCATTTGTATATATCTTGAGATGGGGCAAGTAACGGTTGGGTTATTTTTGTGCTTGGGTTAAATTTTTTTTTTCCTTTTTTTTTCCTCTCTATCCAAGGTTAATAAAGGTGATGAAGTTCTTCTTACTTTCCCTTTACTGCACGGTACTGATCCTTTCAGTGCGTGTACTTCGGATTAAGAAATCCTTTCTTCCTTTTGCGGGTCGCGGTTCATGAACGGGTCCAAGCCCATTATTGGGTATATAAGAAGTATGGTACGCGTACCTTTCTTCTTCCTTCTCTAGTCCGCGTACGTGAACTTTTTAGGGTTCATGTTTTATCTCCATTAAAATTTCTTTGGAGAATTCAAAAGAGACTAAAGTTTTTTTGTCATCTTCAAGGAGCATTCCAAGTAAGTTTTTCCTTCTTCTTGTACTCTCAATTTCTAGATCTCATGGGAATTTCAAGGTTTCAAAGAAGGTTTCAAAAAACTTGGATTCATCATCTTCTAGCATGACTATACCACAAATACAAGATTCTATTAGAATTAGATTTATCAATGATTCTAGTAGTAAATTTTTTGAAAGAATTTCTTCTAGTGGATTTATTCTAGAAAAGAAATTGGAAATGGTTAGTGGTCATAAAGAAGATTTGGTTTGCTTTGAGAAATTTAAGCTTGAAAACATCTTTAATGGTCTTGGTGAAGGTTTTGTCACTCTAACAAGAATTTTCTATGTTAACATCCATGATGTTGATCTTGTTGACATGGAATTCAAGACCATGGTAAATATAGAAAGGATTCTTGTTAATAGAGAGTTAATTTAAAGAATTACCAAAATCTCTTTGGGTAATTTTCACCTTCCTAGACCAAGGGAAGAAAGACCATCTGATGAAACCATTTTTAAGGGTCTTTGTGGTAAAAGTGTTAATTTGATCAATGGAAAATTTCCTACTAATTATCTTAGTTTTTCCTTGATGTGCTTTGGAAAACTTGGTATATCTAATCTTTGTCCCTCCACAATTGAGAATTCTCGGTGGAGTCGTGAGTTTGCGGAGTTGGTCTATTTCCTTGAATTGGGTACTCAATGTCTCGACATTTGTGGATTCATCATTCTTCAAATGGTTTCGATGACGTCTTCCAACAAGAAGTTAGGCTTTCCTTGCTTGATTGAGCAAATTTGTCGCTCCTACTCCATTGCTCCTATTGGCAACTCTATTGGAACTCTGAAGCTTGTTTGTCATTGTATCTTCAAACGTATGAAGGAGAATGCTTGCAAGAGAAAAAGATGTGATACCATTGTCGGTTCTTGTGATTCTACCACCTTGAGTCTTCTTCATCAAATTCACAAGGGTGTGTGTAAGATCAATTCCAAGGTAAGGTGTGTGCAAGAACAATTGTGTGTTATTGCCACTAAGCTTCCCGAAATCAAGGAAGACATGGATAAGATTTAAGCTACCTTGATGGTTTCCGATGATGAAGATGATGCCTAAAGTTCTCTTATCTTATCTTAATTTCTAGGAAACTTCTTATGAGAATTTATTCTTGTGTTTTAAGAAGGATAACTAAGGTTTGGAATAGCCATTATTGTGAGTACACATAGCTATTTCCAACGATTTTCATCTTGCAATGTTTTAGATTTATTTGTGTAAATTCTAAAGTTTATTTGGAAGATGATTTTGCAGTATTAATCTTTATGGTTTCATATATTGCAACTTGTTATGGGATATGTGTGTTTGCATCCGTGAACTATTTATCCCATATATGTCAAAAGTTAAGTCTTTCATATGTCATTATGCAAATATTGATAAAAGATTGAATGAACTTTTGACAAACAAAAGTTAAGCCTATTATGTCATTATGCAAATATTGATGGAAGATAGGATGAACTTTTGTTTACAAAGATTAAATCTATTATATGTCTCTATGCAAATAGTGATGAAAGATAAAATGAATCTTTGTCTATTCCGCAGTATTGGTCTTCCCTGATCCACATCTTTGTGTAAATACTGTGCGGCTCCGTAAGTTCTCTTATGTGAGCATTTCTGATTAAATTAAACATGGATTCTCTTATTGTTAATTTGATTGAGTATTTTGGATACAAATTCATGTTTCATGTGATTTGTTAATTTCCAAAGAAATCCTTCTTTTCTTGTGAAAGTAAGGTCACTCTTTTTGTTCTTTCGGGAATGACATTTTATGGGGGAGAGTTCTTAATTGAAATTGTGCTTAATTGCCAAATCTTTGTGGGGAGTGCGGATGTGGAATATTATAGGAGTTATCTTGTATCTTTATAAACTCCTTGATGAATGCATTTAGCTTCGTCTATATGTTGTTCTCTTTTGGTCATGAAGTATCTCTATGGAAATTTCATTAGGATCCCACTAATTTTCGTACCTTTGCCAATTTTTATTGATAAAAAGGGGGAGAATTAATGTGTATTTCACATTACAAATACATATGGTTTACGGATCATTATGTAAGGGGGAGTGGTTTTCATGTGAGATGAAGTATTGACTAAAGGGGGGTGATACATATCACCATAGTATTGTTGTCAAAGTTGTGATACAATTGAACTTTTATGATGTGTAATAATACTATGACACTGTATAACAATGATTGAGAGCAACTGTTTTCTGATTGTTATAGCTACGGATCTTAAACAACTAAGATGCTGAGTTGAACAGGTTCAGAATCATTGGAGTACTTGGAAGTGACGAAGATTTCGAGTAATGTTGAAGAACCAAGGAGATCAAGCATTTGGATGAGAAGCTACAAAGTTTATTTATTTTGTAATCCATATGTATTGATAGTTTTGTCACTAAAATTTCCAAAGGGGGGGATTTTTAGAGCACTGCTCGTTCGAACTCGCAAGCGTTGCTATCTCAAGCTTGTTGTCAAGTTTAGTTGCCAAAACTATAAGTCTTGATTTCTAGTCTACTTATAGCTAAGTCTCGGATTAGGATAGAAAGTGTAGTTGAGCTTTAGAATTCACGGCGTTCATCGATTGAAAACGAAGAACTACCAAGGGGAGCTTGTGGAACTTCATCAACAAAAGGTATGTGGAGACTTGAACTCATCTATCACTCAAAAGTCTATCTACTCTTTCTCCTATTTGAGACAAAAGTTGTATAGCTATATAGACTTCTATTATGCACATTTGATATTTCGAGCTGAGTTTAACTCGCTTACATATTTCTCGAAATATGTGATGGTAAGCTTTCGCTTTAACCAAGTTCATCTTATATTCTTGACGAAAGTCAAAATATGATCATATGATAATTGCCTTGTAACATCTCATTTGATGTAGACTCGGAATGTTTCGTATTGATTATGTCAATCACTTGAAAATGGCTTTGATGCTAATAGTTAGTGAAAACAACTATTGTCATCCTCTAAGAATGTTTCAATGATTGAAATAGAGTTTAGAACAAATGGATTTAAGAATAGTATGCATACTTTCATATATGTAATCCATGTATGGGAACCATGGTATGCATACCCGTATGCGTACTTGTTGGTTTGAGAAAGTACGGGAACCTGGTCTGCAAACCTGTACGCGTACTGGCGTAAGGTTCAGGTCTTGGAATTTCTGCCGAGTTTGGATGGTATGCGTACTAGTTCGCGTACTGGTGAAACCCAAACTTGGTCTTGCTACTTAGGTACGCATACCTAAGTGGATGATGTTCTAAAATCGGTTTATTCATGAACTAATACATTTGTATAATAAGGAATGCAATCTTTTGAAAACCGTGGCTATAATGTTCATGACTTGATTCGAGTGAATCAAAATCGATTTTGCTTCAATTGTGTCTTGTATAATTCTATGAGAATATGAACAATTGAACAACTCTAAAACTAGTTTCATTTGAGTCATTTGAACTAGTTATGGTTAAGATGAATAAGGTTGATATGAAAGTGTTCATATGGCTAACTTCGGTTAACTATTGTTGAGCCAACAAGGTGTACACGTTTAGGTACGGTTACTCATATTTAAATGAAGGTACATTTCATTTGTGTGTAACAAGCTAAGTTCAATCTAACGGTTGAAAGATATTAGCTTGAGTCTAATCAGGTTTTCATTTAACGGTGAATATTGAATGCTTTGTTACAAGGTAACATTGATTTCAAACCCTGATTTGAAGACTATATAAAGGAGACTCTAGCAACTGGGAAACCTAATTCCCACACCTCATGTGTGATACTAGTTGCGACTAGAGTCAATTCTCCTTTAACCTTAGGTTTTTCACGAAACCCTGTAGGTTAACGACTTAAAGACTTCATTGGGATTGTGAAGCCAGACCCAACTATTTTCTCTGTAGTTGCGTGATATGATCTTGCATTTTCTATCGTATTGAGTACTATCTTCTCTAAGATTGGCTCGAGATTTATTTTCCGATAGGAAAGATAAAAAGTAGTCACAAACATCTTCATCTTATCGTTTGTGATTCCACAATATCTTGTTTCGCTACCATACGATGAAGATTATTGTGAGGTGATTGATATTTCTAGGTTGTTCTTCGGGAATATAAGTCTGGTATATCAATTGGTTCCTGTTCACCTTGATTTATCAAAATACAGAACAAAACTCATAGGTTTATCTGTGGGAGACAGATTTATCTATACAGTAGACTTTTCTGTGTGAGACAGATTTGTTTATCAAGTCTTTGACTTTTGGTCATAGCAACTCTTAGTTGTGGGTGAGATCAGCTAAGGGAATCAAGTGCATAGAGTCCTGCTGGGATTCAGAGATGTAATAGACGCATTTATGTGTCTATTTTCATCTCTTTAATGTATAGTGTTAGTACCCATTTTTGTACTAATTTTGGTATTTTATCCCTTGTAGGTGTTTTTGGAAAAATAGGCTTTTGCGGAAAAATTGGCTCGAAAAGTTGTTAAAGGCTCCTGGGAGGACATTTGCTATTCAGACTTTCATTTTGGATAAGGGGTAACCCATTTCCAAGCAGCTGCTAAGTACAGACCGGGTCTGGATAGGGGGAGGTCACATTTCTTCACGTTTTCAAAAACAGAAAAATGGCGGGAAAATTTTCAGAAAACAGACGATTTTGTGGATGGATTTTTGATCGATTTTTAGGGAGATTAAAGGGCTGAATTTGATTGGGTTTGTTCCTATGGACCTAACAGGCAAGGTAAGGGTGTTGGAATGGATCCAAAGTGGCTAGAACTCAAATTGGAAGCGAAAACTTGCCAAAAATATCACGGTTTATTTTGGGCAAGTTTCTTGGTTTATTTTTGGAAAACTTACGTGAAGAAGAGGAAGGAAACTCTTCTTAAAGACTTGTTTCTATCAAGGGAGGAGTTTGGACAGCTTTGATTGACTGAGTACACGTGAAACAGAAATCAAAAGGGAAATAACGTAACGTGCAGTGGAGGAAAAAACCAAAGTTATTCTCGAATTTTCTTTGCTCTACTATGTATAAAAGGGTTGGTTAGAGTCCTAGGAAGGGGAGGAAGAAGTTAGGGGAAGTTTAGAGCCTTAGAGAAGCTAGAAAAATCATTGGAAGAAAACACGTTTCTGCTGGTGCAAACTGTTGCCGGAGAAGACGAAGAACATAAACAGCAGAAAAAGAAAGTCGCAGATTCTGTGACCGTAACTTTCAAATTTTAAACCTTTTGTAACAATTTTTCCAACAGTTATCTTCAGTTCGCAACGGTTTCTCTGTAGAAATAGCTTCTGTAACAATTATATTAGTTACAGAACCCGCTGTTTAGAACTTTTCACTCTTTTAATCAACTTTTGAACACCAAAGATGTATTTTGAGCAAGAGATTAATATGAGGAGCTAAACCCCTTAGCCGAGGCGACGGAGGAAGCCATTGTTCCATGAAAAGTGGTATAATTCTATTTTTATTATTTATTGCAATTATTTTACATAATTTTTTGCATAGAACTTAAAAGAAAAATTGGTTTTTATTGAGTAGTTGTGAAGTGTTTTGATGGGACATGCTTGGTTTTAATACTTTTGATGTTTCATGCTTCGTGCTTACAATTATTACTTCAAGAACCAAATTAGAGGCAAATATTAGAGTCAACTTAAAGAAAAATATTGCATGAATATTGATTACAATTTATCAAATAATTGGTCAATGGTGGAATCCAAAGTCTCTGTGTCTTTTTTATAATTTGATACAATTTTATTTTAGTTAATTTGAGTCTAAAAGAATCCTTCACAAGTTCGAGCATCGAACCTTTTCACCACTATTTTTACTACAATTAAAACTCACATCACGCAACTGTACCTTGATCAGTGTGAGATTGATTAGGGCTCAACTACATTCCATTCCGAAGTTAAATTGTAGTAGGCTAGTGTCTGTAGCGGCTTTATACAGTGTGGTGTTCTAATCTGGACTAGGTCCCGGGGTTTTTCTGCATTTGCAGTTTCCTCGTTTACAAAATTTCTGGTGTCTGTGTTATTTCTTGTCCGCATTATATTTTGTTATATAATAGAAATATCACAGGTTGTGTGTAGTTCAATCAATTAGAGAATCCAACCTTTGGTTGTTGATTATATTGATTGACACTTGAACATTGGTCTTTGGTACCGTTCTAGTTGTTTCACATAATAATCAGGCTCGAGGATTTCTATCTGTTTTGTTTGCTGATTACATTGTGAAACAAAGATACAACTCTTGGATATATTTCCATTGATTGAGCCTTACTGTCTAGTTGATTCTCTTTGAATTATATTGGAATTTGTCCATACAGATTGCTAAGCGAAATATTGGGTGTGGTTGTTAGACCCCAGCTTTTTCAAACACGATATTGCTTATTAGTTCAAAAGGCATATTTTATACACAGTTCACGTTCCTGGACCACTGTATATATATTTTACCATGTGATTTCGAGACAAACTTCTTACATGCTTACTTAAAACCCTAATTAGAGTTTCATCTAATCAGAGAAAGTATTTGCTTGAATATCAAGTTATCTTAGCTTGAATTCTAAGCAACCATCAGTCTTGAAAATCTATAAATAAAAAGACTCATTTGACTGAGAAATTTAATCCCTGACAATTTATATCTTAGTTGATTGCTAGAGTCGTGCTCTTAAAATCAGCATGAACCATTGGGACTCTCATCTCATACATACAGGAAGAGTAGTGGCAAAGACAAGGCGAATAGAATATGACTAACCATTTTAGAGTCTCACTTGCGGGCATGGGCCCATTTCCAGAGAAAGGTATTAGCAGGGAAAAGCTCAAGTTATAGATTGACCTAGGTTTCCCCTAAGAAACACAATTATATATACGACTTAAATACTTCATTTGGGTATTCGTGAAGTTAGGTTCAACTATCTTTACCTTGATAGTTCATGTATCCTGATATTGCTTTTCTATTATCGAGGTTTTTGTAATCTCTTTCAGGCAAGATAGATAGAAATCACAAAGTTCTCTTCATTCCAGACTTTGTGATTCCTCAAGATGGATATATGAAAACTGTTCTTAATTGATTAGTTTACGATTATTCTTGAGAGGTGGTTAAGAATCCAGGCTTCTCAGCTAGCTGAGTGTAAGTGTTCCGAATTTTTGAGGTTTGCTCGGTTTGTATATTGCAAACAAATTTCCAATCCTTGATCTTTGATCTAAAGGGAAATCAAATATAGCTTATCTGTTAGAAGTAGATTGGTATCAAAAGTATTCACTTAGGTTAAAGAAACTCTTAGGATGTAAAAGACTTCAGCTAAGGAAATCAATTACATAGAGCCTTGGGAGGTTCAAGAGACGTAAGGAGCGCGACTGTACCTGAATCACTTGGAGGGTGGATTTGGTCTCAACTATACTCCAGCTAAGGAAATCAATTACATAGAGCCTTACGAGGTTCAGGAGACGTAAGGAGCGCGTCTGTACCTGCATCACTTGGAGGGTGGATTTGGTCTCAACTATATTCCACTCTGAAGTCTGATAGTAGGCTAGTGTTTGTAGCAGCTTAATACAGTTTGGTATTCAAATATGGACGAGGTCTTCCGGTTTTTCTGCAGTTGCGGTTTCCTCGTTAACAAAAAATATGGTGTCTTCTGTTTTTCCTTTTTCACATTATATTGTTTATCTTTATAATAGGATTTACACAAGTAATACGTACTCAACTCTAGTGGATACTGAAAAAGCGGGGGTACAACAACCACACCCAATATTTCATTTAGGCAATTTGTACTGACTAACTCCAATATAATTCCAAGAGAATCAACTAGACAGTCAGACTCAATCAAGGAAAATATATCCAAGAGTTATATCTCTGTTTCTCAATGTAATCAGTAAATCAAACAGATGGGAATCCACGAGCCTGATTATTATGAGAAACAACTTGAAGGTACCAAAGACCACTGTTCAAGTGTAAATCAATTTCAATTAACAACCAAAGGTTGGATTTACCAATTAATTGAACTGCGCACAACCAGTGATATTTCAATTATATAAAATATATAATGCGGAAAAGAAATAACACAGACACCGGAAGTTTTGTTAACGAGGAAACCGCAAATGCAGAAAAACCTCGGGACCTAGTCCAGATTTGAACACCACACTGTATTAAGGCGCTATAGACTCTAGCCTACTACAAGTTAACTTCGGACTGGAATGTAGTTGAGCCCTAACCAATCTCACACTGATCAAGGTATAGTCGTGTTCCTTACGTCTCTGAATCCCAGCAGGACTCTACGCACTTGATTCCCTCAGCTGATCTCACCCACAACTAAGAGTTCCTATGACCCAAAGTCGAAGACTTGATAAACAAATTTGTTTCCCACGGGAAAGTCTATTCTGATAGATAAATTTGTCTCCCACAGAAATACCTACGAAGTTTTTTTTTTCCGTCTTTTGATAAATCAAGGTGAACATGAAAAAATTGATAATTCGGTCTTATATTCCCGAAGAACATCTTAGAAATATAAATTACCTCACAATAACTTAACTATATGATAGTAGAACAAGTTATTTTGGAATCATAAAGAATGAGACGAAGAGCTTTGTGATTACTTTTTATATCTTACTTATTGGAGATAAATCTCGAGCAAATCTTAGAGAAGATAGTACTCAATACGATAAAACAAGTAAGATCAGAACACGCAACTACAGAGAAAATAGTTGGGTCTGGCTTCAGAATCCCAATGGAGTCTTTAAGTCGTTAACCTATAATGGTTTTAGGAAAAACCTAGGTTAAAGGAGAATCGACTCTAGTCGCAACTAGTATCACACATGAGGTGTGGGGATTAGGTTTCCCAGTTTCTAGAGTTCTCCCTTATATAGTCTTCAAATCAGGGTTTGATAACTTTGTGACAAAGCAATCAATATTCACCGTTAGATGAAAAACCTAATTTAAGATTCAAACTAAGTTTCCACCGTTAGATGGTCTTAGCTTGTTATACACAAATGAAATATACCTTCATTTAGATATGGGTAACCATACCTAAACGTGTATATTGAGTTGACTCAATAACAGTTAACTAAACTTAGCCATATGAACACTTTTGTGTTAACCATGTTCATCTTAACACTTCTAGATCAAATGATACTCAAATGAATCTAATTGTGTTACTCATAGAGTTGTTCAATTGTTTATATTCTCATTGAAGTATACAAGACACAATTGAAGCAAAATCGGATTTGATTCAAAGAATCAATTCATGAACATTTAGCCACGGTTTGCAAAGATTGTATTCCTTAATATATAAATGTATTTGTTCATGAGTATGAAATCATACTTAACCGATTTTAGAACTTAACCACATAAGTTTGCAAACGGGTATGCAAACTTAAGTTCCGGACATTGGTCACGTTCGACAGTTCGCAAACGGGTATGCATACTGTCGTTCCGGACCGACCCATGTGAATAAGTTTTCAAACGGGTACGCAACCTTAGTTCCCATACTTTGACAGTTAAAACAGTTCGCATATGGGTATGCATACTTGGTTCCCGGACCTGAATCATTCTTACAACAGTTTGCATATGGGTATGCATACTGTGCTATATCCAAACAATGATTAATTGTTCTAAACTCCCATTTCAATCATTGAAACATTCTTATAAGATGACAATAGTTGTCTCACACAAACTATTAGATTATAAACAATTTTCAAGTGATCGAATGATCAATACGAAACATTCCGAGTCTACATAAAATGACTGTCTCACACAAATCATGTAAGATGTTACCAGGTGATTTTCACATGATCATCTTTTGACTTTCGTCAAGAATAATGATGAACATAGTTAAAGAAAAAAGCTTTCCAACACATATTTCGAGAAAGATATAAGCGAGTTAAACTTAGCTCGAAATATAAAATGTGTATAATGTAAAGTTTATATAGTTATACGACTTAGTCGCAATAGGAGATAGAATAGAATATACTTCTGAGTGATAGATGAGTTCAAGTCTTCACATACCTTTTGTTGATGAAGTTCCTCCAAGATCCCCTTAGTAGATATTCGTCTTTAATTGATGAACGTCGTGAAGTCTAAAGCTCAACTACACATTCTATCCTTATCTGAGACGTATTTATAAGTAGACTAGAAATCAAGACTTATAGTTTTGACAACTAAACTTGACAAACAAGCTTGATATAGCAACGCTTGAGAGTTCGACCGAGCAGTGCTCTAACAATCTCCCCCTTTGTCAATTTTAGTGACAAAACTATCAATACATATGGATTACAAAATAAATAAACTTTGTAGCTTCTCATCCAAATGCTTGATTTCCTTGGTTCTTCAACATTCCTTGAATTCTTCGTCACTCCAAGTACTCTAGTGATTCTGAATGTGTTCAACTCAGCATCATAGTTATTGAATATCCGTAGCCATAACAATAAGAAAACAAATGTTCTCAATTATTGTTATACAGTGTCATAGTATTATTACACAGCATCAAAGTTAAATTGTATCATAACTTTGACAATAATACTATGGTGATATGTATCATTCCCCTTAGTCAATACTTTATCTCACAATGAAAACCACCCCCCCTAACATAATGATCCGTAAACTATATGTATGTAGTGTGAATTACAAAATAATTCTCCCCCTTTTTGTCAATATAAATTGGCAAAGGTACGAAAACTAGCGTGATCATAATGAAATTCTCAAAGAGATTATTCATGACTAAAAGAGAACATTGTTTCTAGGATTTCACATAGTCGAAACTTTGTGTATTGATCAAGGAGTTTATAAAGATACAAGATAACTCCTATAATATTCCACAACCGCACTCCCCACAAAGATTTGGCAATTAAGCACAAGTTCAATTAAGAACTCTCCCCCATTAAATGTCATTCCCGAAAGAACAACAAGAGTGACCTTACTTTCACAAGAAAAGAAGGATTTCTTTGGACATTAACAAATCACATGAAACATGAATTTGTATCCAGAAAACTCAATTAAATTAACCACAAGAGAACCTTAATGATTAATTTAATCGGAAATGCTCAACATAAGAAAACTTACGGAGCCATATAGTACTTTCACATAGAAGTAGATCAGGGAAAGATCAATACTGCGGAATATTCAAAAGTTCATCTTATCTTTTATCAATATTTGATTAAAGACATAATAGACTTAACTTTTGACATATATGGGATAATCATAGTTCACGGACGTAAACACACACATCCCATAACATTATTTGCAATATATTAAACCAATAAAGATTAATACTGCAAAATCATCTTCCAAATAACTTAGAATTTAAATAAATAAATCTAAAACATTGCAAGATGAAAATCGTTGGAAATAGCTATGTGTAATCACAATATTTTTCTATTCCAAACCCTAGTTATCCTTCTTAAAACACAAGAATAAATTCTCATAAGAAGTTTCCTAGACATTAAGATTCTTGCAAAATTCTTTATCATCCCCAAACTCCTTGTCGTCAACAAACATTGGAACATAAGGTTCATGAAGAAATGAGTCAATTCCAACGAACCTTCTAGACTGATGCCAAACCAGGGCCTTCTGAATTTAAAGAGTTCTTAGATAAATAGCCTTTATTTGCTGAATCTCCTTCCTTGTTTCCTCCAACTCTTCAAGAACACCAGAAAACTTCTGAAGATTTGAAGGAATAGCCCTTGGTTTCTTCATATTCTTCCTTATTCTCTTCAAAGTTGTAGAGGAAGGAGATTTATTTTTTTCCTTCATGATTGATGGCTTAACAATCATATTAACATCTTTTCCATCAGAAGACATAATGCTTAGAGTCTCCATTCAAATATGGGATTGTGAGAAAAATACACAATTCAGTTCTACAAGCAGTCTTGCGATAAAAAGAGTTTTCAGGGAAGGAAAAAAGGATGTAGGGTTACAAAACCTTTATACAGAGTAAAAGGATTCACGTACACACAACTCTCATCCCTAAAAAGGTAGAATTGTCGATTTTAACCCTCTTTTAATGATCAAACAGGGAAATCCTTTTCAATACCAATTCAAGATATGAAAAGAACAACAGAATTCCAAAAGAAATCAAAAAGAAAAAATAAACAAATTTTTTATTTTCCTAAAGCCCATTTTTGTGCTTAACTCTTGTCTCTTTGAGAACAGGCACATGAGACAAGACGCACCTTTAACACAATTAAGCTGTGTTGGGGTGAACAATAATCTATCCACCATACACTTCTTGTACGGAATTCTTAATATCTTTTATCACAAAATGTTTAGACCCTGTTCTTTTTTGTAGAGGTCTAACTTTTTCTTTAGAAATTAACTTCTTCGGAGAAGAGTTGAGTTTACATACCTCAGATGAATTTGACTTCTGAACAAGTTTGAGATTTTTTGCTAATCGATTGAAGTTTGTTGACATATCTTATTTTGTGTTTGTACTTGAAACACTTAGAGAGTTCATGACCCTTAAGAGTACAATAAGAACATGTCAATGTGGAGGACAGTTCAGAAACCATAGCTGAGCACGCTGCTAAACAAATTAAGGTACCTGAAACATGTGGGATAGAATTTTCAGTAGACAGGGAAAAATCCATTTTTTCCTCCAAGGTGGTTGAAGAGGTTTCTCCACGAAGAATATCAAGATTGATGTACGTATTGCTACAATTATCAAAATTAATATTTTCACCAAGGAGTGCAACACTTGATTTTTCATCTTCACTTGAATCATAGTGATGCGACATTTTATCAAGAGTTGCAGCAAGACCTTTGTTCCCAGTGTATTTTATACGATTTGGACACTCATTGGCAAAATGACCAAAACCTTTACACGTGAAGCACTGTGGCATATCCTCACCATCAGTATCGATAGTGTCCCTGTTTTTAGGAGGGGCACGGTCATGAGGTTTGACTGATGACATGGGTTTATCTATGATGAACCGTTTACTTCTCTTAAAAAGAAGATCTCTAAACTGTCTTGTGATCAGTGAGACTGAGTTATCAAGATCTTCATATGATGAATCAGTCTCAATAGGATCAACAACAGAGTTGCCAACACTTTTACTTTTGTCAAGCAATTTAGTGTTCTTTTGTGCTCTGAAAGCAACATCATTCCCATATTTGGATGTATGCTCATGATCAAAGATCTTTAAATTCCCAACAAGAGTGTTTCTGGAAAGTGTATCATGGTTATTTCCCTCAACGATGGCATGCTTCTTAGAACTGTATCTGGCTGGTAACGATCTGAGAATTTTCATCACAATATCCTTTTCAGGAATAGTCTTACCCAATCCAAAAGATGCATTAACAATTTCAGACACTTTGTGATAAAACTCATCAAATGAATCTTCATCAGCCATACGTAGGTTTTCCCTATCAGAATTTAGGTTTTTAAGCCTAGCTTGCTTTTCATAGGTATTCCCTTCAAATACGGTTTCTAAGATATCCCAAGCATCTTTAGACCGAGTGCACGTAGTCACATGGTGCTGAAGATCTGGGGTAATGGCATGTATGATAGTATTTAATCCGTCAGAATTTTTCTTTACAACAAGAATCTAATCAGGCTCATACCTAAAAATTGTCTTTGCAACTGTTACACCATCTACTGTCACCAATTGAGGATTATAGCCATTAACAACATTAACCCATGATTGAAAATCACGTGCTTGGAGGAAGGCACGCATAACAATTTTCCACCATAAGTAATTTAAGCCATCGAAGACTGGCGGTACGTTTATAGAGATAACGCTTCTGTCCATAAAGTCAGATTGTTACAAACACAGACTTATGAGGTCTTAAACGTGTTTTCCTTATCTGATACCAATTGAAAAAGCGGGGGTACAACAACCACACCCAATATTTCGTTTAGGAAATCTGTATGGACTAACTCCAATATAATTCCAAGAGAATCAACTAGACAGTCAGACTCAATCAAGGAAAATATATCCAAGAGTTATATCTCTATTTATTAATGTAATCAGCAAATCAATTCGATGGGATCCGCGAGCCTGATTATTATGAGAAACAACTTGAACGGTACAAAAGACCAATGTTCAAGTGTCAATCAATTTCAATCAACAACCAAAGGTTGGATTTACCAATTGATTGAACTGCGCACATGATGTGAAATTTTAGTTGTAGTGAAAGTGGTGAGTAAAGTTCGTTCAACTCGGGCTTGTGAAGGATTTTTGAGAATTAAATAAAATTGTTTCAACAAAAATAAGAAAATACCGAGACTCTGGATTCCACCATTGACCAATTAATTGATAAACTCTAATCAATATTCATGCAATATTCTTCTTTAAAGTGATTCTAATATTTGCCTCTAATATATTTTTGAAGTAGTAGTTGTAATCACAAAGCATGAAACATCAAAAGTTTTAAAACCTAGCATGTTCCATCAAAACAACTCACAACTACTCAATAAAAATCAATTTTTCTTTTAAGTTCTATGCAAATAATCATGTAAAATAATTGCAATAAATAATTAAAATAGAACTATACCACTTTTCATGGAACAATGGCTTCCTCCGTCGCCTCGGCTAAGGGGTTTAGCTCCTCATATTAATCGTGTTCTCAAAATACATGTTTATGGCTCAAAAATTGATTACAAGGGAGAAAAGGGTATACTGTAGTCGCTGAAAGTCTAATACAGCGGACGGAATCGTTGCTGAAGAGCTTCGGTGACTACAAGATGATGCGACCGTAACTCGTTGTCACTGAAAATAAGTCTGCCTTTGCAACTTACTTTTTCCGCTGTTCTGTGTTCTTCGTCTTCTCCGGCAACAGCAGCAGCAGCAGAACCCGATCCTCTTCTAATGATTTTTATGGCTTCTCTAAGGCTCTAAACTTTCCCCTAAGGTCTTGGTTACCTTCCTAGGACTCAAACCAACCCTTTTATACATAGTAGAGCAAAGAAAGTTCGAGAATAACTTTGGTTTTGTTCCTCCACAGCAAGTTGCGATATTTCTTTCTTTTTTTCTTCTGTTTCACGTGTTCTCAGCTGTCCAAACTCCTCCCGTGATAGAAACAAATCTCTAAGAAGAGTTTCCTTCCTCTTCTTCACGTAAGTTTCCATAAATAATCCAAGAAAATTGCCCAAAATAAACCGTGATATTTTTAACCTTTTTTTTCACCTCCAATTCGAGTTCTAGCCACTTTGGATCCATTCCAACACCCTTACCTCGCCTGTTAGGTCCAGAGGAACGAACCCAATCAAATCCAGCCCTTTAATCTCCCTAAAAATCGATCAACAATACATCCACAAAATCGTCTGTTTTCTGAAAATTTTCCCGCCAATTTTCAGTTTTTGAAAATGTGAAGAAATGTGACCTCCCCCTATCCAGTCCCGGTCTGTACTTAGCAGCTGCTTGGAAATGGGTTACCCCTTATCCAAAGTGAGAGTCCGAATAGCAAATGTCCTCCCAGGAGCCTTTAACAACTTTTCGAGCCAATTTTTCCGCAAAAGCCTATTTTTCCAAAAACACCTACAAGGGATTAAAATACCAAAATTAGTACAAAAATGGGTACTAACACTATACATAAAAGAGATGAAAATAGACACATATTTGCGTCTATCAGCACAACCTGTGATATTTCAATTATATAGAAAATATAACGCGGAAAATAAATAACACAGACACCATAAGTTTTGTTAACAAAGAAACCGAAAATGCAGGAAAAACCCCGGGACCTAGTCCAGATTTGAACACCATACTGTATTAAGCCGCTACAGAATCTAGCCTACTACAAGTTAACTTCATACTGGAATGTAGTTGAGACCTAACCAATCTCACACCGATTAAGGTACAGTCGCGTTCCTTACGTCTCTGAATCCCAGCAGGAATCTACGGACTTGATTCCCTTAACTGATCTCACCCACAACTAAGAGTTGTGACGACCCAAAGTAAAAGACTTGATAAACAAACTGTCTCCTATAGAAAAGTCTATTCTAATAGATAAATCTGTCTCCCATAGAAATACTTACGAAGTTTTTGTTCCGTCTTTTGATAAATCAAGGTGAACAGGAACCAATTGATAATCCGGTCTTATATTCTTGAAGAACAGCCTAGAAATATCAATCACCTCAAAATAACTTAACTATATGGTAGTAAAATAAGTTATTGTGGAATCACAAAGATTGAGACAAAGATCTTTGTGATTACTTTTTATATCTTACCTATCGGAGATAAATCTCAAGCAAATCTTAGAGAAGATAGTACTCAATATGATAGAACAAGTAAGATTAGAACACGCAACTACAAAGAAAATAGTTGGGTCTGGCTTCAGAATCCCAACGAAGTCTTTAAGTCGTTAACCTATAATGGTTTTAGGAAAAACCTAGGTTAAAGGAGAATCGACTCTAGTCGAAACTAGTATCATACAGGAGGTGTGAGGATTAGGTTTCCCAGTTGCTAGAGTTCTTCCTTATATAGTCTTCAAAAATCAGGGTTTTATAACTTTGTGACAACGCAATCAATACTCACCGTTAGATGAAAAACCTGATTTAAGATTCAAACTAAGTTTCCACCGTTAGATGGTCTTATCTTGTTACACACAAATGAAATATACCTTCATTTAGAAATGGGTAACCGTACATAAACGTGTATATTAAGTTGACTCAATAACAGTTAACCGAAGTTAGCCATATGAACACTTTTGTGTTAACCATGTTCATCTTAACACTTCTAGATCAAATGATACTCAAATGAATCTAATTGCGTTACTCATAGAGTTGTTCAATTCTTTATATTCTCATTGAAGTATACAAGACACAATTGAAGCAAAATCGGATTTGATTCAAAGAATCAATTCATGAACATTTAGCCACGGTTTGCAAAGATTGCATCCCTTAATATATAAATGTATTTGTTCATGAGTATGAAATCATATTAACCGATTTTAGAACTTAACTACATAAGTTTGCAACCGGGTATGCAAACTTAAGTTCTGGACATTGGTCACGTCCGAAAGTTCGCAAACTGTCGTTTTGGACTAAACTCAGGTGAATAAATTTGCAAAAACGGGTATGCAACCTTAGTTCCCGGACTTTGAAAGTTAAAACCGTTCGCATACGATGATGCATACTTGGTTCCCGGACCTGAATCATTCTCACAACAGTTTGCATATGGGTATGCATACTGTGCTATATCCAGACAATGATTAATTATTCTAAACTCCCATTTCAATCATTGAAACATTCTTAGAAGACGACAATAGCTGTCTCACACAAACTATTATCTTATAAGCAATTTTCAAGTGATCTAATGATCAATACGAAACATTCCGAGTCTACATCAAATGACTGTCTCACACAAATCATGTAAGATATTACCATGTGATTTTCACATGATCATCTTTTGACTTTCGTCAAGAATAATGATGAACGTAGTTAAATAAAAAAGCTTTCCAACACATATTTCGAGAAAGATATAAGCGAGTTAAACTCAGCTCGAAATATCAAATGTGTATAATGTAAAGTCTACATAGCTATACGACTTAGTCTCAATAGGAGATAAAATAGAATAGACTTCTGAGTGATAGATGAGTTCAAGTCTCTACATACCTTTTGTTGATGAAGTTCCTCCAAGCTCCCCTTAGTAGATATTCGTCTTCAATCGATGAACGTCGTGAAGTCTAAAGCTGAACTACACATTCTATCCTAATCCGAGACATATCTATAAGTGGACTACAATTCTTGACTTATTCTTTTGACTACTAAACTTAACAAACAAGCTTGAGATAACAACGCTTGCGAGTTCGACCGAGCAGTGCTATAACAGATACGCCCATATAATTAAGATCAATTACTAGACTCATTTCTTCTAAAATTCGTATCTTGAAAAATAGATAACAAGTTTCATACTTGGCAGAATTCAGATCTGAATATATCGGATACGGCTAGATTGATCTTGGTTATTGATTTCTTAGATCATCCAGATATTCTTAATAACAATCAGGTTCATGGACTCCATTGTCTAGACTTTATGATTGAGAAGAGAAAGAGATATAAACTCTATATACATATTTTGAGGGATCATTAAGTTGGTCTACTTGCAATTGTATTAGGTTTTTTCCATATAGGTTGCTGAACGAAAAAGTTGGTGGTGTACTTGGTACCCTCTCTGTTAGAGCATTTCTCGGTCGAACTTACAAATGTTGCTATCTCAAGCTTGTTGTCAAATTTAGTTGTCAAAACTATATTTTGATTTCTAGTCTACAATTATTTAAGTCTCGGACTAGGATAGAAATGTAGTTGAGAAACAGAAGATCACGACGGCCATCATTGCGTTCCACCGTTTGAAGGCGAAGATCAACCGAAGCTTTCGGGGAACTTAATCAACAAAAGGTAAGTGAAGACTGAACCACCTATATCTCAAGTTATATTCAATTTTTTATCATCTGAGACGATGTCGCATAACTAATTAGACTAGTATGCATAGACAAGAATTTCGAGTCAAGTTTATCTTGATAATTTCTTGAAATATAATGACTAAGCTTAATGAATATTTGTTCATACTTGATGAATTTCGGTTAAGGAAAAATTACTGTTTGGAATCAAAATCATGATTCAAGTTTATCATTCGAAAATAGCCTGGAATAGTGATATGTCTCATTGATGTTATTCGGGAATGTTTCGAATTGATTTAGAGAGAAATATAGAACTACTATAGATTCGAATACAAGACAGTGGTATCAGTCTTACAAACTAGGAAAACTATTATATGTATGAACCCGTATTACATGTACTCGTACACGTAGCGGAGTAGCTATATATATCGACTTACAGATTTGTGATACGCATATTCTTATGCACATCATATGAAAATATGTTTAACTCGTGAACCGGATCGGTATGCATATTCGTATGCAAACCATTCTTTAACTATGGTTACAGAACCGGGGTGAGTATCCAAACTTGTACGCAAACTAAAACAGTTATGTTTTCCTGAACTCGGTAGCGTTTCCAAACCTATACGCAAACCGATTTAGTTCTGTGAACTCCAGAACTTTGGTTTGGTGGAAAGTTTACAAACTGGTACGCTAACCTAAAAAGTTCTGTGAACTCCGGAACTTGGTTTTGGTTTAAAGTTTCGAAAACGGTATGCGTACTGTGACTGAACCGACTCACGAACGGCAATGGTATTTGTACCCTTTATACCTACTAACCATGTCAATTATATTTTCAAGTGTGTTTAAATTATTTCTACGAGATAATTAGCATTTGATTAATTCTCTAAAAACACTAGACGTATTTGATCACATGTTTGTGACTCAGAGTTAATGTCTTATGTGTTCATGAAAATGAAGATTAAGCTTTTAAGTTCAAACCGGCTAGTTTCGTCTAACCATGCTGAACATAGTTATTGTACACGGTTCAGTTACGGTTTACCTAACCAGAGTGTATATCTTGCTTAGATTCAAAGATTCATCTAATGGTGGATATTGTTTGCTTGGTTCTAAATTTATCTTAGCTTAAACCTAAAACAACCTATGCATTGAATGTTTATAAAAGGGGAACTTCAAGCAACTGGGATCTTTGAATCCCGACACTACTTTTTGGTGTGTCCTAGTTATATCTAGAGTCGTCCTTTTCCTAACCCTTTTAGGGTTTAGCTACTACAAAGTCTTCATAGGGATTCATGAAGCCAGGTCCAGTTATAATTCCTTGATAACTTGAGTATCCTGATCTTGATTGTTTGTAGAGCTTGCTCCATCGATCAAGATAGAGAGAAATCATCAAAGTTCTCTTTGTCTCAAACTTTGCTGATTTCACGAGTTTTATACTTGTGAGGTGGATAATAATCTAGGCTGCACTTCGAGTTGCATAAGTCCGGATTTTGAGGATAGATAGACTTTGTAAAATTGCTATCGATTTCCATCACCTTGATCATACGTATGATCCGTCGATCGTAATCAGGAAATCATATATATATGCTTAATTTGTGGGAGAAAGATTTGGTTTAAAGTCTTCAATTGAGTTGAAGCAACTCTTAGTTGGTGTGATGTCATCTGGAATCAACTGCGCGGAGTCCTGCTGGGATTCAAGAGGCATAAAGAGCGCGACTGTACCTTAATTGGTGGGATTCCTTTTAGGGATCAACTACATTCCAGTCCGAAGTTAATTGGTAGTAGGCTAGTGTCTGTAGCAGCTTAATACAGTTTGGTGTTCAATCTGGACTAGGTCCCGCGGTTTTTCTGCATTTACGGTTTCCTCGTTAACAAAACTTCTGGTGTCTGTGTTATTTCTTTTTCCGCATTATATTGTGTATCTTTATACTTGAAATATCACAGGTTGTACGTTGATCAATCTTAGTAGATACATCCGACCTAGTTTGTTGGATACAACTTGATTGATTCTTGGACATTGGTCTTTGGTACCATCCAAGTTATCTCTTCGTGATTAGGTTCACGGACTTGATTCTGTAAAACGTTTTAATCGCAAGAGATAGAGATATAACTCTAAGATATTGTTCCTTGATTGAGTTTAACTCTCCGAGTTGTATTGAGTTTATCCATACAGATTTCCTAAGAAAAAAGTGGTGGTGTATTTTTGTACCCCCGCGTTTTCAATTGGTATCAGAGCTGGCAAACACACTAAGAACTAATAAGTCTGTGTTTGAAGCAGTCTGAATTTATGGACAGGAGTGCAATCTCGATAAACGCACCGCCAACATTTAATGGCACAAATTACTTATGGTGGAAAATTGCTATGCCTTCATTTTTACAAGCCCGTGACCTTGAGACATGGAAACTTGTAGTTATTGGATGCGAGGTGCCAACAGTTATTAGAGACGGAAACACTGTTTCCAAGCCATTAATAACTTATAGTGAATCCGAGATAAGTGCTGCAAAACATAGTTTAGACGGGTTAAACGTTATTATCCACACCATAAGCCCAGATCTTCAGCACCATGTGACATCGTGCACTAAGTCTAAATATGTTTGGGATATCTTAGAAACCATATTTGAAGGAGATACCTCAGAGAAAGAAGCTAGGCTTCAAAACTTAAATTCTGACTAGGAAAATCTTCGTATGGCTGATAAAGAATCGTTTGATGAATTTAATCAAAAGGTGTCTGAAAATTGTTAATGCATGTTTTGCGTTAGGGAAGACTATTCCCCAAAAGGACATTTTGATGAAAATTCTCTGATCTCTACCAGCAAGATACGAGTCTAAGAAACATGCCATCATGGAAGGGAATAACCTTGAAGCTCTTTCCAGGAATACTCTTGTTGGAAAGTTTAAAATCTTTGATCATGAACTACAATCCAAAGCCGTAAAGGATATTGCATTCAAGGTACTGAAAAACACTAAAACTATCAAAAGTGAAACTTTTGACAACTCTGGAGATGATCTTGTTGATCCTGAATTCTAAGATGAAGATTTTGATAACTCAGTTTCACTGATCACAAGACAGTTTAGAGAACTTCTTAGGAAGAGAAATAAATGATTCTTAAGAGAAAAACCTAAAACGTTAGCAAAGCCACATTGAAAAAGCGGGGGTACAACAACCTAACCCAATATTTAGCTTAGCAATCTGTATGGACTAACTCCAATATACTTTAAAGAGAATCAACTAGACAGTCAGACTCAATCTTAATAAAAAGTATATCAAAGAGTTATATCACAATTTATCGATTCAATCCGCAATCAAACAAATAGGAATTTGCGAGCCTGATTGAATACAAGAGAAATAACTTGAATGGTACCAAAGACCAATGTTCAAGGATCAATCAATTTCAATCAACAACCAAAGGTTGGATTTACCAATTGATCAATTCAACGCACAACCTGTGATATTTCAATTATATAACAAAATATAATGCGTAAAAGAAATAACACAGACACCAGAAGTTTTGTTAATGAGGATACCGCAAATGCATAAAAACCCCGGGACCTAGTCCAGATTTGAACACCGCAATGTATTAAGCCGCTACAGACACTAGCCTACTACAAAGCTAACTTCGGTCTGGACTGTAGTTGAACCCTAATAAATCTCACACTGATTCAAGGTACAGTTGCGTTCCTTACATCTCTGATCCTAACAGATACTACGCACTTGATTCCCTTAGATGATCTCACCTACAACCAAGAGTTGCTACGACCCAAAGTCGAAGACTTGATAAACAAATCTGTATCACATAGAAAAGTCTATTGAATAGATAAATCTGTCTCCCACGGATATACCTACGAGTTTTGTTCTGTCTTTTGATAAATCAAAGTAAACAGGAACCAATCGATAACCCGGACTTATATTCCCGAAGAACAGCCTAAAATTATCAATCACCTTACAATAATCTTAATCGATTAACGAAACAAGATATTGTGAAATCACAAACGGTGAGACGAAGGTGTTTGTGACTACTTTTTTATCTTGCCTATCAGAGATACAAATCTCAATCCAATCTGACGATTGTACTCAATCACGATAGAAACAGTAAGATCAGATCACGTAACTACAGAGAAAATAGTTGGGTCTGGCTTCACAATCCCAATGAAGTCTTTAAGTCGGTAACCTACAGGGTTTCGTGAAAAACCTAAGGTTAAAGGAGAATCGACTTTAGCTTATACAACTAGTATCACACATGAGGTGTGGGGATTATGTTTCCCAGTTGCTAGAGTTGTCCTTTATATAGTCTTCAAATCAGGGTATGCAATCTAAGTTACCTTGGTAACAAAGCATTCAATATTCACCGTTAGATGAAAACCTGATTAGATTCAAGCTAATATCTTTCAACCGTTAGATCAAACTTATCTTGTTATACACAAATGAAATGCACCTTCATTTAGGTTTGAGTAACCGTACCTAAACGTGTACAGTTAGTCGGTTCAACAATAGTTAACCAATGGTTAGCCATATGAGCACTTTCATATCAACCTTATTCATCTTCACCATAACTAGTTCAAGTGACTCAAATGAACTAGTTAGAGAGTTGTTCAATTACTTAGATCTTATAGAAGTATACAAGACAATATCGAACCAAAATCGTTTTTGATTCACTCGAATCGATTCATGAACATTATAGCCACGGTTTGCAAAGATTGCATTCCTTATTATATAAATGTTTTAGTTCATGAACAAACCGATTTTAGAAAGTAACCTAATTAAGTATGCAAACGGGTATGTATACCTAAGTGGTCGGACCGAGTTTGGTTATGCCAGATTCACACTTCCAAACTGCAGCAGATATTCACGGACGTGAAACTTCCGCCAGTATGCGTATGGGTACGCATAATTGCCCGAGTTTCAAACAACCGCCGGTACGCTACGGGTACGCATACTCTAGGTTCCCGGATTTGGACTTTTACACAAATTTGAGAACACACTATGTTTATATACAAACATGATTACTTGTTCTAAACTCTCATTTCAATCATTGAAACTTTCTTAGAGGATGTTAAAATAGTCGTTATTCGCAAACTATTTTCATCAAAGCGATTTTCAAGTTATTGAAATAATCAACATGAGTTTCGTCACGAGTAGTTCTTCGTCCCTTGAGTAGAACACATATTTCAAGAAATAGATAAGCGAGACAAACTCGGCTCGAAATAGCAAATGTGTATAATTTAAGTCTATATAGCAATACGACTTTTTTCTAAAAATAAGAGATAGAATAGATAGACTTTTGAGTGATAGATAAGTTCAAGTCTCCACATACCTCTTTGTTGATGAAGTTCAACAAGTTCCCTTGAGTAGTTATTCGTCTTCAATCGATGAACGTCGTAGAGTCTAAGGCTCAACTACACTTACTATCCTAATCCGAGACTTAGCTATAAGTAGACTAGAAATCAAGACTTATAGTTTTGGCAACTGAAAAAGCGGGGGTATAACAACCACACCCAATACTTCTCTTAGCAATCTGTATGGACTAACTACAATATACTTTTAAGAGAATCAACTAGACAGTCCGACGGAATCTTAATAAAAAGTATATCAAAGAGTTATATCTTAATTTCTCGATTCAATCCTTAATTAAACAAATAGGAATTTGCGAGCCTGATTGAATACAAGAGAAATAACTTGAACGGTACAAAAGACCAATGTTCAAGGATCAATCAATTTCAATCAACAACCAAAGGTTGGATTTACTAATTGATCAATTCAACGCACAACCAGTGATATTTCAATTATATAACAAAATATAATGCGGAAAAGAAATAACACAGACACCAGAAGTTTTGTTAACGAGAAAACCACAAATGCAGAAAACCCCCGGGACCTAGTCCAGATTTGAACACCACACTGTATTAAGCCGCTACAGACACTAGCCTACTACAAAGTTAACTTCGGTCTTGACTGTAGTTGAACCCTAATCAATCTCACACTGATTCAAGGTACAGTTGCGTTCCTTATGTATCTGATCCCAACAGGATACTACGCACTTGATTGCCTTAGCTTATCTCACCCACAACCAAGAGTTGCTACGACCAAAATTCGAAGACTTGATAAACAAACCTGTATCAAGTCTATAGGAATAAATAAATCTGTCTCCCACAAAAATACCTACGAGTTTTGTTCCGTCTTTTGATAAATCAAGGTGAATAGTAACCAATCGATAACCCAGACTTATATTCCTGAAGAACATCCTAGAATTATCGATCACCTCACAATAATCTTAATCGACTAGCGAAACAAGATATCGTGGAATCACAAACGATGAGACGAAGGTGTTTGTGACTACTTTTCTATCTTGCCTATCGGATATATAAATCTCAAGCCAATCTTATGATTGCACTCAATCACTATGGAAACAGCAAGATCAGATCACGCAACTACAGAGAAAATAGTTGGGTATGGTTTCACAATCCCAATGAAGTCTTTAAGTCGTTAACCTACAGGGTCTCGAGAGAAACCTAAGGTTAAAGGAGAATCGACTCTATCTTATACAACTAGTATCACACAGGAGGTGTGGGGATTAGGTTTCCCAGTTGCTAGAGTACTTCTTTATATAGTCTCCAAATCAGGGTTTGCAATCTAAGTTACCTTGGTAACAAAGCATTCAATATTCACCGTTAGATGAAAACCTGATTAGATTCAAGCTAATATCTTTCAATCGTTAGATCAAACTTAGCTTGTTATACACAAATGAAATGCACGTTCATTTAGGTTTGGGTAACAGTACCTAAACGTGTACACTTAGTTGGTTCAACAATAGTTAACCAATGGTTAGCCATATGAGCACTTTCATATAAACCTTATTCATCTTCACTATAACTAGTTCAAGTGACTCAAATAAACTAGTTAGAGAGTTGTTCAATTGCTTAGATCTCATAGAAGTATACAAGAAACAATTGAAGAAAAATCGATTTTGATTCACTCGAATCAATTCATGAACATTATAGCCACGGTTTGCAAAGATTGCATTCCTTATTTTATAAATGTTTTAGTTCATGAACAAACCGATTTTAGAAAGTAACCTACCATAGTATGCGAACAGGTACGCATACTTAAGTAACCGGACGAGTTTGTTTTTCACTTTCAAACTCCAGCAGAAATTAACGGACGTGAACTTTCCGCCAGTATGCGTATGGGTACGCATACTTACCCGGATTTCCAACAACTGCCAGTACGCGTACGGGAACGCATTCTTTGGGTTCCCGGTTTTTGAGTTTTACACAAATGTGAAAACACACTATGTTTATATCCAAAGATGGTTACATGTTCTAAACTCTCATTTCAATCATTGAAACTTTCTTAGAGGATGTTATATAGTTGTTATTCACAAACTATTTTTCATCAAAGCGATTTTCAAGTTATTGAAATATCAACATGACTTTCGTCACGAGTGAAGATGAACTTGACCAAAGCGAAAGCTTACCAACACATATTTCGAGAAATAGATAAGCGAGATAAACTCGGCTCGAAATAGCAAATGTGTATAATCGAAGTCTATATAGCAATACGACTTTTGTCTCAAGATAGGAGATAGAATAGATAGACTTTTGAGTGATAGATAAGTTCAAGTCTCCACATACCTTTTTGTCGATGAAGTTCCAAAAGTTCCCTGAGTAGTTCTTCGTCTTTGCATGATGAACGTCGTGGAGTCTAGAGCTCAACTACACTTACTATCCTAGTCCGAGACTTAGCTATAAGTAGACTAGAAATCAAGACTTATAATTTTGGCAACTAAACTTGACAAACAAGCTTGATATAGCAACGTTTATGAGTTATACCGAGTAGTGCTCTAACAATCTCCCCCTTCGTCTATTTTAGTGACAAAACTATCAATACATATGGAATACAAAATAAATAAACTTTGTAGCTTCTCATCCAAATGCTTGATCTCCTTGGTTCTTCAACATTACTCGAAATCTTCGTCACTTCCAAGTAATCCAATGATTCCAAAGGTATTCAATTCAGCATCATTGTTGTTGAAGATCCGTAGCCATAACAATGAGAAAACAAAAGCTCTCAATCATTGTTATACAGTGTCATAGTATTATTACACATCATCAAAGTTCAATTGTATCACAACTTCGACAACAATACTATGGTGATATGTATCACTCCCCCTTAGTCAATACTCCATCTCACATGGAAATCACTCCCCCTTACATAATGATCCGAAAACCATATGTATTTGTAGTGTGAACTACACATTAATTCTCCCCCTTTTTGTCAATAAAATTGGCAAAGGTACGAAAATTAGTGGGATCCTAATGAAATTTCCATAGAGACACTTCATGACCAAAAGAAAAGCACATATCAACTTTTTTAGATGCAATCATATAGCCGAAACTAAATGCATTCATCAAGGAGTTTATAAAGATACAAGATAACCCCTATAATATTCCACAACCGCACTCCCCACAAAGATTTGGCAATTAAGCACAAGTTCAATTAAGAACTCTCCCCCATAGAATGTCATTCCCGAAAGAACAACAAGAGCGACCTTACTTTCACAAGAAAAGAAGGATTTCTTTGGACATTAACAAATCACATAAGAATATGAATTTGTATCCAAAAATCTCAATTAAATTAACCACAAGAGAACCCATGATTAATTTAATCGGAAATACTCACATAAGAAAACTTATGGAGCCGCACAGTATTTTACATAAAAATATGGATCAGGGAAGATCAATACCGTGGAATAACAAAGATTTATTATATTCTTCATCACTATTTGCACAATGACGTATAATAGACATAATCTTTGTACACAAAAGTTCATCCTATCTTCCATCAATATTTGCATAATGACATAACAGGCTTAACTTTTGTTTGTCAAAAGTTCATTCAATATTTTATCAATACTTTCATACCGACATATGAAAGACTTGACTTTTGACCACGTATGGGACAATATAAAGTTCACATACGCAAACACATATATCCCATAACAAGTTGCAATATATGAAACCATAAAGATTAATACTGCAAAATCATCTTCCAAATAAACTTTAGAATTTAAATAAATAAATCTAAAAAAATTGCAAGATGAAAATCGTTGGAAATAGCTATGTGTACTCACAATAATGGCTATTCGAAACCCTAGTTATCCTTCTTAAAACAAAAGAAGAAAATCTCATAAGAAGTTTCCTAGACATTATAGAGCTTTCTAAGAGCATCTACTGAGAATTCCTTCTCATTATTGAAAAACCCATTGATTATGGGATCGTTCAATTCCTCTAAATCTTCAGAAATATCAGTCAACTCACTAAGTTCTCTTTTTAGCTCACGCAAGGTGTTCTTTGTTAGGGATAACATTTGTTCATAGTGAGTTATCTTTTCTAAAGAGGAAACGATTTAAGATTTTAAACCATTTCTCTTGTTGATGAAATCTTTCACCATACCTCTAAAGTTATTATCAAAATGACAAACAGATAAGAGGCAGTTAGAGGAAGAACCTTCTCCACCATTTGTAGATCTCTCTTTCTTCTTTCTTGTGGAAGAGATTCCTTCACACAGATACACATTAACTGCTTCAACTACATCCCTTTTTGTAGAACCTCTAGTTACAGGAGCCATGAAACTGTATCTTTCAAGGAGAAAACAAGTGAAGGACTTTTGACTACAAATGATTATAAATAGACTTATGGACACCCAAACCCTAAAAGAGCTTTGAACAAGTCTTTCATTGTTTATTATCCATTATCTAAATTATTAAGAGAATATTTTCTTAACAAAAAAAATACACAAATACATGGAATTGAGCCACCTTGATGCAACCCTCATTTTCTCAAGTTAAAGATGAGGATGCGGACATCACTGGTATTAGACAGTGACAGTTGGAGCCGAATACTCACATCTTTTACCACCTAGTGGCTTATCAAGGTTTGTTGTGTAAACAGATCTCTTACCTTGTCTGAATCTGGAATTTTTGGGTTTTTTAGGGTACCCTTGTTGATTATCCAGTGCCAGATTCATCCTTTGCATGTTCTCTTGAAGTTTGGCAATTTTTTTATTGTTCCTTTTGAATCTCCAACACGTTCTTTGAACAAGATTTGCATTTCCACAAAACGAACAAATCAATAAAGATATTTTGTTCTGTTGAACTGCCTCCTGTTTAACACACCAGTCAACAACTATTGTTCCATGATCAGTCGGAACAAAAGAGTTGTTTGTTCTTACAGTTTTTCTTTTAAACCCTAAACCATTTGTGTTCCCAAAGGACTTCTGACCAAATAACATTGTTGATATTTTGTAAGAACTCCCAGATAACCTTTGCAGGTCATCCTTAAGAGTATTAATCTCCTTATCCTTTAGGGACATGGTTTTGGTGAATTCATCATCAAGACAATCTATCTCAAGATTTTTCACCTGGAGCGATGATTCAAGTTTCTTCAACGAAGCCTTTAGTTGAAGATTTTCTTGGAGAACCTCTCTATTCAAGAGTTCAAAAATATCTGTGTCAGACCCAAGTTCTGAATCAGAAGTTGAGTAAGTGGAGGTTTCTGCTGCAAGAGCTGAATGTTCATTGCACCCATCAGAAGCATCCAAGATGTTGACAACCAGGGAAGATTTTTGTATTGAATCATATGAAGCATTAACTGGAGAGAGATGTTTATCACATCTATTGCTTCTTTTTACAAATTCTTTGATCTTTTCTGTTATCAATGATTTATCAAAATCAACATGATTGGAACAACATTCATCAACCCAAGACAAGTTAGAAGATTCACTTGCGTTGGTCACAGCATTGAACGCAGATGTTCTGACTGTGTTCTGATCAAGATCAAGAATTTTTAACTTTCCAACTAGAGTATTTCCGAAAAGCACATCAAGGTTATTTCCTTCAACGATGACATGCTTCTTAGAATTGTATCTAGATGGCAGAGATCTGAGAATTTTCATCACAATATCCTTTTCAGGAATAGTCTTACCCAATGCAAAATATGCATTAACAATTTCAGATACTTTGTGATTAAACTCATCAAATGAATCTTCATCTGCCATACGAAGGTTTTTCGAATCAGAACTTAGGTTTTGAAGCCTAGCTTCCTTTTCACAGGTATTCCCTTCAAATACGGTTTCTAAGATATCCCAGGCTTCTTTGGACTTCGTGCAAGTAGTCACATGATGCTGAAGATCTGGGGTAATGGCATGTATGGTAGCATTTAAGCCGTCAGAATTTTGCTTTGCAGCAAGGATTTCTTCTGGACCATATCTACCAATATCCTTAGGTATAGATACATCGCCTTCTGTATTAACCGGAGGATCATAGCCATTAACAACATGTACCAATGTTTGAAAATCACGAGCTTGAAAAAAGCACGCATAACAATTTTACACCACAAGTAGTTTTATCCATCGAAGATTGGTGGTACGTTTATGGAGATAGAATTTATGTCCATAGAGTCAGATCGCTACAAAAACAGACTTATCAGGTATTTAATGTGTTTTCCTGCTTTGATACCAATTGAAAAAGCGGGGGTACAACAACCACACCCAATATTTCTCTTAGCAATCTGTATGGACTAACTCCAATATACATTTAAGAGAATCAACTAGACAGTCAGACTCAATCTTAAGAAAAGTATATCAAATAGTTATATCTCAATTTATCGATTCAATCCACACTCAAACAAATAGGAATTTGCGAGCCTGATTGAATACAAGAGAAATAACTTGAATGGTACCAAAAACCAATGTTAAAGGATCAATCAATTTCAATCAACAACCAAAGGTTGGATTTACCAATTGATCGATTCAACGTACAACCTGTGATATTTCAATTATATAACAAAATATAATGCGGAAAAGAAATAACACAGACACCAGAAATTTTGTTAGCGAGGAAACCGCAAATGCATAAAAACCCCGGGACCTAGTCCAGATTTGAACACCATATTGTATTAAGCCGCTACAGACACTAGCCTACTATAAACTAACTTCGGTCTTGACTGTAGTTGAACCCCAATCAATCTCACACTGATTCAAGGTATAGTTACGCTCCTTACGTCTCTGATCCCAGCATGATACTACGCACTTGATTCCCTTAGCTAATCTCACCCACAACTAAGAGTTGTTACGACCAAAAGTCGAAGACTTTAATAAACAAATCTGTCTCACACAGAAAAGTCTATAGGAATAGATAAATCTGTCTCCCATAGAAATACCTACGAGTTTTGTTCCGTATTTTGATAAATCAAGGTGAACAGGAACTGATCGATAACCCATACTTATATTCCCGAAGAACATCCTAGAATTATCGATCACCTCACAATAATCTTAATCGTCTAGCGAAAAAAGATATTGTGGAATTACAAACGATGAGACGAAGGTGTTTGTGACTACTTTTCTATCTTGCCTATCGGAGATATAAATCTAAAGCCAATCTTATGATTGCACTCAATCACGATAGAAACAGCAAGATCATATCACACAACTACAGAGCAAATAGTTGGGTTTGGCTTTACAATCCCAATGAAGTCTTTAAGTCGTTAACCTACAGGGTTTCGTAAAAAACCTAAGGTTAAAGGAAAATCGACTCTATCTTATACAACTAGTATAACACAAGAGGTGTGGGGATTAGGTTTCCCAGTTGCTAGAGTACTCCTTTATATAGTCTCCAAATTAGGGTTTGCAATCTAAGTTACCTTGGTAACAAAGCATTCAATATTCACAGTTAGATTAAAACCCGATTAGATTCAAGCTAATATCTTTAAACTGTTAGATCGAACTTAGATTGTTATACACAAATGAAATGCACATTCATTTAGGTTTGGGTAACCGTACCTAAACGTGTACACTTAGTTGGTTCAACAATAGTTTACCAATGCTTAGCCATATGAGCACTTTCATATCAACCTTATTCATCTTCACCATAACTAGTTCAAGTGACTCAAATGAACTAGTTAGAGAGTTGTTCAATTTCTTAGATCTCATAGAAGTATACAAGACACAATTGAAGAAAAATCGATTTTGATTCACTCGAATCGATTCATGAACATTATAGCCACGGTTTGCAAAGATTGCATTCCTTAATATATAAATGTTTTAGTTCATGAACAAACAGATTTTAGAAAGTAACCTACTTAAGTATGCAAATGGGTACGCGTACTTAAGTAACCGGACGAGTTTGTTTTTCACTTTCAAACTCCAGCAGAAATTCACGGACGTGAACTTTTTCGCCAGTATGCGTATGGGTACGCATACTTACCCGGATTTCCAACAACCGCTAGTACGCGTACGGGTACGCATACTTTGGGTTCCCGGTTTTTGACTTTTACACAAATGTGAAAACATACTATGTTTATATCCAAAGATGGTTACATGTTCTAAATTCTCATTTCAATCATTGAAACTTTCTTAGAGGATGTTATATAGTTGTTATTCACAAACTATTTTTCATCAAAGCGATTTTCAAGTTATTGAAATATCAACATGACTTTAGTCACGAGTAAAGATGAACTTGGCCAAAGCGAAAGCTTACCAACACATATTTCTAGAAATATATAAGCGAGATAAACTTAGCTCGAAATAGCAAATGTGTATAATCGAAGTCTATATAGTAATACGACTTTTGTCTCAAGATAGGAGATAGAATAGATAGACTTTTGAGTGATAGATAAGTTCAAGTCTCCACATACCTTTTTGTCGATGAAGTTCCACAAGTTCCTTGAGTAGTTATTCGTCTTTGCATGATGAACGTCGTGGAGTCTAGAGCTCAACTACACTTACTATCCTAGTCCGAGACTTAGCTATAAGTAGACTAGAAATCAAGACTTATAGTTTTGGAAACTAAACTTGACAAACAAGCTTGAGATAGGAACGCTTGCGAGTTTGACCGAGCAGTGCTCTAACAACAACTAAACTTGACAAACAAGCTTGAGATAGCAACGCTTGCGAGTTCGACCGAGCAATGCTCTAACACACATGATCGTATTTCTGCCAAAAATAGAGATTCTAATGATACTAACGATGAGGATATGCCACAGTGCTTCAAGTGTAAAGGATTCGGTCACTTTTCTCATGAGTGTCCAAATGGTAAGAAATACACTGGCAATAAGAGTCTTGCAGCAACACTTGATAAAACATCTTATCATTATGATTTCGAAGAGGAAGACTGTTCAAGTGTAGCACTCTTGGGAGAAATTGTCAATTTTGATAATTGTAGCAATAATCATATCAATATTTATAATTTAATTGATGGATTTTTATCTCACTAATGAAAATTCTGTTAATGTTTCAGGTACTTTGTGACTAGTGAATCAATCTCCAAATCGACATGTCCTTATTGTTCTAGTGAGGGTCACAGACTCACACAATATTTCAAGTACAAACATAAACTAAGGTATGTCAATAAACTACAACGGAGGGCTAGTCCGGACTAAACATTTTGTATTGAAAGATATTGATGCCATGCAGGAATCTAGTGGTGAGCAACCTATCGCTCACCTCAACACAATTTAATTGTGTTGAAATGTGCATCTTATCTCATATGCCCTTAGAAGAAATAAGAACTGTGCACATCAGGGCTTTGATCAAAATTTAAATATTATTGCTTGGATTTATGTCTCAAGTAATGGTATTGTAATTATTGATCCACGAAACCTATAGGAGTATAAAAGTGACATTTTCATTCCATTTTAGGTTTTATGTACACTAGTGTGTGAACTTTTTATGGTTGCGAAATCATGCATGGTAAGTATAGTTTTCTTCAAGACTTATATCTCTTTCACAAGAAGCCTCTCTTGTTGAGCCATATATTTGTGTTTCACAAATCCATTTTATTCTTACGAATCATGGAGGCTCCAAGCACAACATCTTCTCGTGAAACCTATGCTCCAATGGTTGTTGATACTTGTCCTACCAAAAAGGAAGAAGGGATGTCCTTTCCTTTTATCTCATCTCTTAAGAGGAAAAGGAAGAATCAGAAGAAACCTAAAGCGGATTACTCCAATCAGAAGAGTTTTAAAAATCTTCTTGTAGAGCTTAAGAAAACCAAGAAGGAGGTGCAGGGACTAAACAAGATTCTACAGAAATCTCTCAAACTACAAGAAGCTCTATCAACAACCCACCAGGTTCGCAGGAACTAACTCTTTCATTCATGAACCGTATGTTCCTATGCCAGTTGTTGATAAGGGGTTTGGAGATGATAAATAAATTTTCAAAGATTTTAAATACTATGAAACTTCTTATACGGATTTATTCTTATTTTTATAAGGATAACTAGGGTTTGGTATAGCAAAAATTGTGATTACACAAGCTATTTCCAACATTTTTCATCTTGCATGTGTTTAGATTTATTTATTTAAATTCTAGAGTTATTGGAAGATGAACTTGCAGTATGTAATCATTATTGGTTTATTTATTGCAAAAGTTTTATGAAATATTTGGGCCTTTACGTTTTTGTGAATCAGCTAATATTTCATATATGCTCAGAAGTTAAATCTATTATTTTTTTTGTAAATAAAGAATAGAACAAACTCTTTGAGAATTTTCTCGCAGTATTGATCTACTTGTGATTACACTTTTGTGTATTTACTGCTTGACACACTCCGTAAGATTTTCTTATGTTGAGTCATACCGATCAAAAATTATCTTTTTGTCCATAACTGGCGTAGAAATTATTTTAATTCGATTTTAGGATACAAATCCATGTGATTTGTTAATGTCCAACAAAATTCTTCGTGGTATAAAGCAAGGTCACTCATGTTGTTCTCTTGGGAATGACATCAAATGGCAGAGAGTTCTTAAATGGACGTGTGCTTAATTGTTATATCTTTATGGGGAGTGTGGTTGTGGAATTAAAAAAGGGATGCTTATATCTTTTTAATCTCCTAGATGAGCGCTAAGTATTTATTACTATGTGATATCATCTACAAAAGTTGATATGAGGAGTTGCATTGTAACTATGTTATAATTTGGAATCTCAAAACTTCCTTAGGTCTTGACATATCTTTTGATTGTATTCATTGCGATTCCGCGATTTTCGTACCTTTGTTAATTTTATTGACAAAAAGGTGGAGAATTGTTTAGTAGTTTCATACTACATACATATGGTTTACGGAACATTATGTAAGGGGGGGGTGAATCAATCATATATAGGTTTCACCTATTATGCAAAAGATATAAGTATTGATTAAGGGGGAGAAACATATCACCGTAGTATTAGTTCAGAGTTGAGATATAATTGAACTTTGGAGAAAGGTATAATACTATGTTTCTGTATATGGACGATTGAGAATATTTGTTTTCAAAAGTTGTTATCGCTATGAAATCGGTTCTTCAACAACAACGATGCTGAGTTGAACACGTTCAGAATCATTGTAACTTGAAATTACGAAGAGTTCAAGGAGTTGAAAATGCCAAGGAAATCATGACATGTTGGATTCAAGAAGTTGTAGAAGCTTTATTTTTTTATCCTTATGTATTGATAGTTTTGTCACTAAAATTGACAAAGGAGGAGATTGTTAGAGCATTGCTCGGTTGAACTCACAAGTGTTGCTATCTCAAGCTTGTTGTCAAATTTAGTTGTCAAAACTATATCATTTCTAGTCTACAATTAGTTAAGTCTCTGACTAGGATAGAAATGTAGTTGACAAACAGAGGATCACGACAGTCATCATTGCGTTCTACCGTTTGAAGGCGACGATCAACCGAAGCTTTTGAAGAACTTCATCAACAAAAGGTAAATGAAGACTGAACCACCTATATCTCAAGTTATATTCACTTTTCTATCATTTGAGACGATGTCGCATAGCTAATTAGACTAGTATGCATAGACAAGAATTTCGAGTCAAGTTTATCTTGATAATTTCTCTAAATATAATGACTAAGCTTAATGAACATTTGTTCATACTTGATGAATTTCGGTTAAGGAAAAATTATTATTCGGAATCAAAATCATGATTCAAGTTTATTATTCGAAAATAGCTTGGAACAGTGATATGTGTCATTAATGTTATTCGAGAATGTTTCGAATTGATTTAGAGAGAAATATAGAACTACTATAGATTCGAATACAAGACAGTGGTATCATTCTTACGAACTAGGAAAACTATTATATGTATGAACCCGTATTACATGTACTCGTACACGTAGCGGAGTAGCTATATATATCGACTTACAGATTTGTGATACGCATATTCTTAAGCACATCATATGAAAATATGTTTAAATCGTGAACTGGATCGGTATGCATATTCGTATGCAAACCATTCTTGAACTGTGGTTACGGAACCGGGGTGAGTATCCAAACCGGTACGCAAACTAAAACAGTTTTTTTTTTCCTGAACTCGGTAGCGTTTCCAAATCGGTACGCAAACCGATTTAGTTCTGTGAACTCCTGAACTTTGGTTTGGTGGAAAGTTTAAAAACCGGTACGCAAACCTAAAAAGTTCTGTGAACTCAGGAACTTGGTTTTTGTTTAAAGTTTCCAAACCGGTATGTGTATTGTGACTGAACCGACTGACGAACGGCAATGGTATTTGTGCCTTGTACACCTATTAACCATCGATTATATTTTCAAGTGTGTTTAAATTATTTCTACGAGATAATTAGCATTTGATTAATCCTCTAAGAACACTAGACTTATTTGATCATATGTTTGTGACTCAGAGTTAATGTCTTATGTGTTCATGTAAATGAAGATTAAGATTTTAAGTTCAAACCGGCTAGTTTCGGCTAACCATGTTGAACATAGTCTTTGTAAACGGTTCGGTTACAGTTTCACCTAACCAGAGTGTATATCTTTCTTATGTAAATCAGATTCAAAGATTCATCTAATGGTGGATATTGTTTGCCTGGTTCCAAAGCTATCTTATCTTAAACCTAAAGCAACCTTGATCTTTAAAGTCTATATAAGGAGTACCTCAAACAACTGGTATCTTTGAATTCCTTACACTATTCTTGTGTATCCTAGTTGTAAACTAGAGTCGTCCCCTTCTTAAAATCCTTATAGGGTTTAACGACTAAAAAGACTTTATCTAGGGATTCGTGAAGCCAGGTCTAACTATCTTTATCTTGATAATTCTTGCTTCCCGATCTTGTTTTGTTTGTGTAGATACTCACTCAGACAAGATAGATAGAAATCACAAAGTTTCTTCGTCTCAGACTTTGTGATTCCACAAGTTTTCACTTGTAAGGTGAATAATAATCTAGGCTGCTCTTCGGGAGTCATAAGACCGGATTTTGAGGTTTGCAAGACTTTGTCTATTTCAATCGATTTCCTACCTCACCTTGATCTTTGATCAGAATAGAAATCACATATAGGCTTATCTGTGGGAGGCGGATTGGTTTAAAGTCTTCAATTGAGTTGAAGCAACTCTTAGGCTGTAAAGGACGTCAGCTAAGGGAATCAATTGCGCGGAGTCCTGCTGGGATTCAAGAGGAGTAAGGAGCGCGACTGTAACTGAATTGTTGTGATGGTTTAATTTAGTCTCAACTACATTCCAGTCCGAAGTTCTAATAGTATGATAGTGTCTGTAGCAATTTAATACAGTTTGGTATTCAATCTGGACTAGGTCCCGGGTTTATTTTGCATTTGCGGTTTCCTCGTTAACAAAAAATTTGGTGTCTATGTCTTTTTTCTTTCTTTTTTCACATTATATTGTTTATCTTTATAATTGAAATATCACGGGTTGTACGTTAACCAATCAAAGTAGATATATCCATCTTTGTTTGTTGGATACGAATTTTGTTTGTTGGATACGAATTGATTGATTCTTGGATATTGATCTTTGGAATCGTTCAAGTAATCTCACAAATAATCAGGTTCGCGGACTTGTTTCCGTAAACATTCTGATTGTGAGAAAAAGATATATAAGCTCTTCATATAATTCCTGATTGAGATTCATTAAGTTGAACTCTCGGAATTATATTCGAGTTTAGTCAATACAGTTTGCCTAAGAAAAAGTTGGTGGTGTATTTTGGTACCCCCCACGTTTTCAGATGCACCTAGGTGAATCTGGGATTCATTAATGTTTACAACGGATGCACCTAGGTGTACATTATGTATTCGTTGATGAATCTGTTTCCATCCTGATTATCACCTGCATTTGAGTTAATTTTTGATTCGTCCATGTTACACTGGATATTGCACCTGGGTGCATCTTATGTAATCTGTGAAAAAATCTATTTTCATTCTAGTTATCACCTGCATTTGAGTTAATCTTTGATCCATCCATGTTTACACTGTGTTAGAACATTGCTCGGTCGAATTCACAAGTGTTGCTATCTCAAGCTTGTTGTCAAAACTATTCCTTGATTTCTAATCTACATTTAATTAAGTCTCGGATTAGGATAGAAGTATGTAGTTGAGAATCTGGTATCAATGCGTTCTACCGTTTGAAGGCGAAGATCAACATGAGCTTTAGAGAACTTCAACATCAAAAGGTAAGTGAAGATTGAACAACCTATTTCTCGAGTTTTCACCTTTCTATCTTTGAGATATTGTCGCATGACTAAATTAGACAGTACATGCATAATATAAATTTCGAGTCAAGTTTATCTTGAATATCGTTCTCGAATTATGACTAAGCTTAGGAACATTTGTTCATACTTGATGAATTTGGTTTATAACAATTTATTGTTTATAACCTAATCATGGTTCAAGATTTAATCATTTGAAAATAGCCTGGAACAATGATATGTGTCATTGATGTTATTCGGGAATGTTTCATATTGATTATTAGAGAGATATAGAACTACTGTAAATCTGGATACATGACAGTATGCATACCACTTCACATACTAGGAGAACTGTTATAAGTCCAGAGATGCAGTACACGTACCGGCGTAGCTATAGTTCGGCAGCGACTTTTCGGTACGCATACCCGATATCCATACCATAAAAAGTCTATTGATCGTGAACCAGGAAAGGTACACATACCTAGTATGCAAACCGGGAACTATCTGTTGGTTTAAAAACTGAAAAGGTACGCATACCAAGTATGCAAACCATAAAAGATCTGTGAGTTCCTGAACTTGTTTTTGTCTTAAGGGTATCTGTTAGAGTATTGCTAGGTCGAACTCGCAAGCGTTGTTATATCAAGCTTGTTTGTCAAGTTTAGTTGATCAAAACTATATATTCGATTTCTAGTCTACTTATAGCTATGTCTCGGATTACGATAGAAGTGTGTAGTTGATCTTTAGACTTCACGGCGTTCACCAATTGAAGAAGAAGATCTAATGAAGAACTTGGAGGAACTTCATCAATAAAAGGTATGAGGAGACTAAAACTTATCTATCACTCATAAGTTTATTCTATTCTATCTTCTAATAAGACTAAGTCGTATAGCTATATAGAATTTTACACTATGCAAAATTGAAATTTCAAGCTGAGTTTATCTCGTTTATATATTTCTCAAAATACATGTTGGAAGCTTTTAGCTTTAGCTCAAGTTCATCATCTACTTGACGAGTTTAGTTGTAGACAATGTATTTGTTGGAAACTAAATATTGAGTCAAGATGATCATGTGAAAATTGCATTGAACATCTTATATGATTTGTGTGAGACAATCATTTGATGTTAACTTGGGAAGTTTCATTTTGATTGATTAATCACTTGAAAATTACTTGAAGCTAGTGGTATGTGTCAAATTACCATTGTCATCTTCTAAGGATGTTTCAATGATTAAATGAGATTTTAGAACGACTACTAATGTCTGGATATAACACAGTATGTATACTTTGTATGTGCACTGTGAAGTTCTAATTCAGGTCTGAAACTCTTGTTTGCGAACAGGTTTACCTGTGAAAAGGTCCGGAGCTATAGTTCGCGTACTCTATTTGCGAACGGATAGACAAGCCTAAGTCCGAAACTGTTGTTCGCATACTCTGATTAAGAACGCCATGACCAGTCTAAATTCCAGAACTGTGGTTCGCGTACTCTGTTTGCGAACACAGTGGTTAAGTTCTAAAATCGGTAAGTATGAAATACATACTCATGAACTCATGTTCTTTTGCAAACTAAAGTCCCTGGAACTTTAATGAAATAAGGTATGCGAACTTGTTTTGTAAACCGTGCATTATGTTCATGAATTGGTTCTTGTATAGTACTTTGTACAACTACAAACCAAACCGATTATGTTTCAAATGGTTCATATATATTTCTATGAGATGATGAACATTTGAACGACTCTCTTGAAACACATTTAGATTCATTTGATTATCTTTCATGATTGATTGATCATCATATTTGTTCTAGAAGTGTTAGATGAATGTGGCTAAACTATAAGTGTTCATGTGGCTAACTTCGGTTAACTATTATTGAGCCAACAAGGTATACACGTTTGGGTACGGTTCATCCATATCTAAATATAGGTATATTTCATTTGTATGTATCAATCTAATACCATCTAACGGTGGAGATTGATTGCTTAGTTTCTAAGCAGACTTAGCTTGAATCTTAAATTAGGAGTTCGTCTAACTGTGAATATCAATTGCTTTGTTACTAAGCTATCTTAGCTTTGATTGTAAGCAACCCTGATTTGAAAGGCTATATAAGGGAGAACTCTAGCATCTGGGAAACCTAATCCCGACACTCTCGTGTGTCCTAATTGCAAACTAGAGTCGATTCTTCTTTAACCTAGGTTTTCCAAAACCATTATTAGGTTAACGACTGGAAGACTTCATTTGGGATTTGTGAAGCCAAATCCAACTATTTTCTCTGTAGTTGCGTATTATGATCTTACTTTTTTATCGCATTGAGCTTTATCTTCTCTAAGATTTACTCGAGATTTATCTCCGATAGGTAAGATATAAAAAGTAATCATAACAGTTCTTCGTCTTAAACTATTGTGATTCCGCAATAACTTCTTCTATTAATCAGTTAGGTTATTGTGAGGTGACTAATATTTTTAGGCTGCTCTTCAGGAGTATAAGACCGGATAATTAGTTGAGTTTCTTGTTCACCTTGATTTATCTAAAGATGGAAATAAAACCAGAATAGACATATCTGTGGGAGACAAATTTGTTTATAAGTCTTTAAATTTGGTTCGTAGCAACTCTTAGTTGTGGGTGAGATCAGCTAAGTTAATCACGTGTGCAGAGTCCTGTTAGGATTCAAGAGGTGTAAACAATGCGACTGTACCTTAATCAGTGTGAGACTTGGTTAGGGCTCAACTACATTCCAGTCCTAAGTTAACTTGTAGTATCCTAGAGTCTGTAACGGCTCAATACAGTGTGGTGTTCAAATCTGGACTAGAACCTGGGGGTTTTCTGCATTTGCGGTTTCCTCGTTAACAAAATTTCTGTTGTCTGTGTCATTTCTTTTCCGTATTATATTTGTTTATATAAATGAAATATCACAGGTTGTGCGTAGTTCAATCATAGTTGATAAATCTGACCTTGTTTGTTGGATACAACTTGATTGACTCTCGGATATTGGTCTTTTAACATCCGAATTATTCTCATATCAATCAATCTCACCGATTTATATCTAGTTGATTTACTGATTGTATTGAGAAAAAGATAAAGCTCTTTAATATTTTTCTTGATTGAGTCTCACTTTTAAGTTGGTGCTATCGGAATTATATTGGAGTTTAGTCCATACAGATTTCTGAACAAAATATTGGGTGTGGTTGTTATACCCCTGCGTTTTCAATTGGTATCAGAGCAGGAAAACACGATAAACCTAATAAGTTTGTGTCTGTTTAATCCTAAAGTTTGCTATGATGGGAAATCACTTTGGGAAACTTGTTTTGTTCATCTGTGACGCACACCATAAATCCTTAAAGGTTATTTAGAGTTTATTCTCTACAAGACCTCTGGTCTCTAAAGATAATCTCGATTCGACTAAGACTTTAAAAATCTTAGCTGATGGAAAAATCTAGGTAAGTTTCGTATTGATCGATTAATCATTTGAAAATTACTTGAAGCTAGTCGTATGTGGAAGATTACCATTGTCATCTTCTAAGGATGTTTCAATGATTAAATGAGAGTTTAGAACGACTACCAATGCCTGGAAATAACACAGTATGTATACTTTATATATGCACTTTGAAGTTCTAGTTCAGGTCCGGAACTCTTGTTTGCGAATAATATTTGCGAACGGGTTTACCTATGAAAAGGTCCAAAGCTGAAGTTCGCGTACTCTATTTGCGAACGGATAGACAAGGCTAAGTCCAGAACTGTTGTGCGCTTACTCTGTTTGCGAACGACATGACTAGGCTAAAGTCTGGAACTGTGGTTCGCGTACTCTGTTTGCGAACACATTGGTTAGGTTCTAAAATCGGTAAGTATGAAATACATACTCATGAACTCAGGTTCGTTTGCAAACTAAAGACCCTAGAACTTTAATGAAATAAGGTATGCGAACTTGTTTTGCAAACCGTGGCATTATTTTCATGAATTGGTTCTTGTATAGTACTTTGTACAACTACAAACCAAATCGATTATTTTTCAAATGGTTCATATATATTTCTATGAGATGATGAACATTTGAACGACTCTCTTGAAACACACTTGGATTCATTTTATTATCTATCATGATTGATTGATCATCATATTTGATCTAGAAGTGTTAGATGAATGTTGCTAAACTATAAGTGTTCATGTGGCTAACTTATGTTAATTATTATTGAGCCAACAAGGTATACACGTTTGGGTATGGTTCATCCATATGTAAATATAGGTATATTTCATTTGTATGTATCAATCTAATACCATCTAACGGTGGAGATTGATTGCTTAGTTTCTAAGCAGACTTAGCTTGAATCTTAAATTAGGAGTTCGTCTAACTGTGAATATCAATTGCTTTGTTACTAAGATATCTTAGCTTTGATTGTAAGAAACCCTGATTTGAAAGACTATATAAGGGAGAACTCTAGCATCTAGGAAACCTAATCCCGACACTCTTGTGTGGCTTAGTTGCAAACTAGAGTCGATTCTACTTTAACCTAGGTTTTCCAAAACCATTATTAGGTTAACGAATCGAAGACTTCATTTGGGATTCGTGAAGCCAGATCCAATTATTTTCTCTGTAGTTGCGTATTGTGATCTTACTTGTTCTATCGTATTGAGTTTTATCTTCTCTAAGATTCACTTGAGGTTTATTTCCGATAGGTAAGATATAAAAACTAATCACAACAGTTCTTCGTCTCAGACACTTGTGATTCCGCAATAACTTTTTCTGTTAATCAGTTAGGTTATTATGAGGTGACTAATATTTTTATGTTAATCTCAAGTCAAGTTTTCATCTAACGATGTTATTGATTGCTTGGTTCCAAAGCTATCTTAGCTTAAACCTAAAGCAACCTTGATCTTCAAAGTCTATATAAGGAGAACCTCAAACAACTGGGATCTTTGAATCCCTGACACTATTCTTGTGTGTCCTAGTTGTAAACTAGAGTCGTCCTCTCCTTAAAAACCTTCAAGGGTTTAGAGACTAAAAGGACTTCACCTAGGGATTCGTGAAGCCAGGTCCAACTATCTTTATTTTGATAGTTCGTGCATCCTGATCTTATTTTGATTGTTGAGCTTGCTCCAACAAACAAGATAGATAGAAATCACAAAGTATCTTCGTCTTAGACTTTATGATTCCACAAGTTTCGACTTGTGAGATGAATAACAATCTAGGATGCTCTTCGAGAGTCATAAGACCGAATTGTGAGGTTTGCTAGACTTTGTCTATTGCAATCGATTTCCTACCTTACCTTTATCTTTTATCAGAACGGAAATCACATATAGGCTTATCCGTAGGAGGCAGATTGGTTTAAAGTCTTCAATTGAGTTGAAGCAACTCTTGGGTTGTAAAGGATGTCAGCTAAGGGAATCAATTACGCGGAGTCCTGCTGGGATTCAAGAGGTGTAACGAGCGCGACTGTAACTGAATTGTTGTGACGGTTTCATTCAGTCTCAACTACATTCTAGTCTGAAGTTCTGATAGTAGGCTACTATCTGTAGCGGTTTAATACAGTTTGGTGTTCAATCTGGACTAGGTCCCGGGGTTTTTCAGCATTTGTGGTTTCCTCGTTAAAAAAAATTCTGGTGTTTGTGTTAATTCTTTTTCATCATTATATTGTTTATCTTTATAATTGAAATATCATAGGTTGTATGTAAATGAATCAAAGTAGATATATCCTTTCTTGTTTGTTGGATTCGACTTAATTGATCTTGGATATTGATCTTTGGAATCGTCCAAGTGCTCTCACACATAATCAGGTTCGCGGACTTGCTTCTGTAAACATTCTGATTGTGAGAGAAAGAGATATAAGCTCTTCATATAATTCCAGATTGAGATTCATTAAGTTGAACTCTCGGAATTGTATTCGATTTTAGTCCATACAGGTTTCCCAAGAAAAAGTTGGTGGTTTATTTTGGTACCCCCACGTTGTCACACTGGATGCACCTAGGTGCATCTTGTATTATTTGTGGTTGAATTTGAATTAATCTTTGATCCATAAATGTTTGCACCGGATACACCTGGGTGCATCTTGTGTTATTCGTGGTTAAATTTGAGTTAATCTCTGATCCATCCATGTTATTCGATTTTGATCCATCAATCAGCATACTCGGCGGATGAACTTGGATTAGTGAGAAAACTTTCTGGTTGATTTTTAATTGTAAGAAGTATAGGCTGGAAATTTATGCTCGGGTCGTCGTATTCCTTTCAATATCAACGAGATAAGGTTGGACTTTTATGTCGTATTTATGATTCTTACGTTGATTTTAGTGTATCCCATGACTTGAAGGAGAAAATATTGGATTTATTGATTGATTCTTAATTTTATGAAGGAAATATTCGGTTTTTACTATGTGTTACGGTTGATCATCTTATGATTCCAAATCTAAAAGGTGGTTTTTTGTGTTTGATTTCACTACATTATGTGATGATTTCAAGGAAGGAGAAGAATCATCTATAAAAAAAATTCTTATTTATTGATTATAAGAAAAAGAGATGGGGCATATAGGTAACTTAAGACTACATATAATAATTTTAGTTCGGGCGGATTGCCCAAAAAACATATTAGGACTATAGAAGTTCTATTTTTTGTTATTAGAAGAGTATCTAACTTTGTTTGTCTTCCATACCCAAGAATTCAAGTCCAATAGTTAATTAACTATGTGTTCAAAAAAATCGTGTGTAAATACTAATTTGAAGAATTTCATACTGATAAACACGTGTTGCCTAAAAAATAACAATAAAAAGATAGGCAATTAGTTATCCATATTATATTATTCAAATTAGTGATTACAAATGCGACTTTCAAAAATATGTGTTTACCAATTTTCAACGTAAGGAGTATTTCGGAGTTTTCATTAACTAGGTGTTCCCAATTTAACCTTCATGAAAATCTACCTTGTTTACATATTTTTACGAAGAATGGATAGGATGGATTCCTTTGTTTTTGTAAGTAAGCTAGTTAAGAAATTTTGATTTTGTATGATTTAGGTTAAAATTAGTAAGTACTTCCCTGGTTCAATTTTGTACATCCTAAATACTATTTTTCAAGCATCCCAAGATATTGACTATTTTAGTGAAACTTTTCAATTTTCGGATATTAGGTTTTAAATTTTCACTTTCATGACCTTAATTGGAAACAAAAATCTCAACAAAAGAAAAAGTAATTTAAGAAAAAGCTCACTCGGTTTCTCATAAAAAGAAATTTGTTTTTTCTTCTGTAAGGATTGAATATGGAAGAGGAAAATTTTACTTGTTGGAGCAAGAGGAGAGAGAATATTCGGTTTTCTCGCGGCAAAAATGGTTCAGGATTTTTCTTCACGTGGCAGCAGGAAGGAGCATAGAGAAAATGATCAGCAAAGTCGGCAGCAAGGGAAGGAAGATGGTAAGAAGATTGTGAAGGCAAAGGATTGGGTTTCAGTTATACAAGGGGGTTATGTATCGGCATCAACATCTTCCTAAGTTTTTAAAGTCTCTGAAGATCGTCAACAGAATAATGACGAAGGTTGAATCTCGGTTTCTCATAAAAAGAAATCCTCTTTTTCTTTTGTAAATTGAATGTGAATATAAATCTTTTGTGATCCCAAAGAAATCTGGAGATATACTGTTAACAGAGAAAACCAGGAATACGAGAGTTTTAATTCAGTTCAATCTTTCGAGATCTTTATCTGGTTGAAAAATATTATGAGAAAGGAATCACCAAAGGACTTCTATGGTGCTTGGCATAGGACCTTTGATAAAGGTTCTGAACATATTATTTTGGTTAGAGACAAAAACAAGTATGGAGAATTCTTTCGTCTCTCTATGCTAATAAGAGAAAACATCTAACCATTATGCCTGCTGAAAAAGGCGTGAATAGATGGAATAAATTTTGTTGTTGGATTTGACAAACTGTTATCAGGAAAAACTGCAATAATTAAATCTGTTACACAAAAGGAAAAACAAGTTTATGTTGCTAAGGATGAGACAAAGAAAGATCCTAAGGAACCAACAAAGGATAAGGAGAAGATTATTGAAATCTTCAAATATAACTGGGATCAAGAAATTATCATTGAATCCCCTCATTTTGTTGGCTCATGGTATAGACCGGGGGAGGAAATTTTGGATAGGTTTAATATCAAATCTGATTTTGATATTTTCCCATCCGAGGAAAGAAAGCTTTTTTCTTTTCATTTTCAGAAGACAGGAACATTATGCTTAACAGAAGTTTATGGATTTATAAAGGGGCTAAAATCCATTTGTGTCCTTGGTGGTCATCTATTAACACCATTACCATTTCAAACAAAATTACAGAAGGAACTTGGGTTGAAATTCGTGGCGTGCCTATTCATCTTTGGGGAAATGATATCTACATTTTTGTTGAAGTCAAGTTTGGAGGTTTAATGGTGTTCATTCAACAACTCTATCATGGAGAGATGCTTCAGCTATTAGAATTAAAGTCCAAAGTCATGATCAGGATGAGTCGATAAGCATAATCAATTTTAATGGCATGAATTTTCCTGTTCAAATCAAAAAAAAAAATGAAGCTCAGCAATGGCAATTCATATTGTGTCCTTTAAAAAAATAGGGATTCAAAGATTAACTCAGAAAGTTTGGATATGCGAGATTCAATTTTGAATTCAGATGAAAATACTCATACTTTCTATCTTGGATGGCTGAGTCTTCAGCAAGCCAAGTCAATTCCGAGTAATCCTTGCAAAAATATTTGCATGGAAAACTTTTCGCGCGTTGATTTAGGAAATAAATTTTTTATTCCTTTAAATTTGAATTCAAATTTGAATTGGAATCTTTTCATTAAACCAAAACGGAAAGCTAGAAGGGTGCAAGTTTTGGATAAGGGTGCATCAAGTTCAAATTTAATTCCTTTGCTAACGGCACCCGAGTCTTAAATTAATGAGAAATGTATTTTGGGCATCCATCCCTCAACGACTAGTTCAACCACTATCTCATCTGAAAATGATGTGAATGATCCTTTAGAGGAAGCAGTATCCATACCTTATCTTCAAAATTTTGATGTTGGAGAGGGAGCTATTTTCAATTTGGAGAATGACCCAAAATCCAAATTGAATGATAATTCTCTTAGTACTGCCTCTCCTGGTCTATGAAATAGGATTAAAGACAACGCTGGTCCAGATTTGAGAAAGCAGTTTGAAGAATTAGTTTCTTAGATGATTCAATTAGGACCAAAATTGGGTTTATTTTTCGAAGGAAATCAAGAGGAAAATGTGGAGGTTACGATGGATTCTACGAAGACTCATCTCACAAAATTTGAAGCGGAGAAAGGTACTTTCACTTAACTCTCTTCTATTTTTCTAAGATTCATTGAGATTTTGTCTTTTAGTGGCTTTTAAAGATCATTTGTTGGTATGTAAGAGGTCCAAATAACCTGAACATAAGAGATATAATTAATTTAAAAAAACTTGGTTGAAAGACTATTATTCTTCTTCTCCAGGAGATTAAGCTTCAACGGTGTAATAATTTGTTGGTTTGGCAAACTTGGGGTAATAAATATGTCAAACGGCTAGATGCCCCTTCAGAAGGTGGATATGGAGGGATTCTTTGTTGTTGTGATGACTCAAAAAATTAAAGTTCTTGACTCTTTGGTAGGTCATTTTTCTATAACTCTTCTTTATGAAATGAAGGATACTAAATACAAATGGATTTTCACTGGTATTTATGCACCCAATTCTAACAATACTAGTGAAAGGAATTTATTTTGGAGGGAGATAGAAGAAGTGAGATGTTATTGGACTTTGACATACATAATTGGAGGTGATCTTAATGAAATTATATTCATTCATGAAAGGTCTACTGGTGGTGAAGACTCTGCTGGCATGAGAAGGTTGAACAGATTCATTGCTCTTCATAAGTTGTTTGTGAAAATGCGGGGGTCTAACAACCACACCCAATAATTCGTTTGGCAATCTGAGAGGACTTACTCCAATACACTTTCTAGAAAATCAACTAAACAGTTAGACTCAATCTAGAGTAAAGTATATCAAAGAGTTTAATATCTCTGTTTCACAATGTAATCAGCAAATCAAACAGATAGAAATCCGTGAGCCTGATTATTATGTGAAACAACTTGAACGGTACCAAAGACCAATGTTCAAGTGTTAATCAATGTAAATCAACAACCAAGGGTTGGATATTCTAATTGATTGATCTAAACGCACAATCTGTGGTATTTCAATTATATAACAAAATATAATGCGGAAAAGAAATAACACAGACACCAGAATTTTGTTAACGAGGAAACCGCAAATGCAGAAAACCCCCGGGACCTAGTCCAGATTGAACACCACACTGTATTAAGCCACTACAGACTCTAGCCTACTACCAATTAACTTCGGACTGGACTGTAGTTGAACCCTAATCAATCTCACACTGATTCAAGGAACAGTTGCGTTCCTTACATCTCTGATCCCAGCAGGATACTACGCACTTGATTCCCTTAGCTGATCTCACCCACAACCAAGAGTTACTACGACCCAAAGTCGAAGACTTGATAAACAAATCTGTCTCACACAGAAAAGTCTACAGATTGAATAAATCTGTCTCCCACAGAAATACCAAGGAGTTTAGTTCCGTCTTTTGATAAATCAAGGTGAACAGGAACCAATTAATAAACCGGTCTTATATTCCCGAAGAACAACCTAGTATTATCAATCACCTCACAATAGTATTAATCGACTAGCGAAATAAGATACTGTGGAATCACAAACGATGAGACGAAGATGTTTGTGATTACTTTTATCTTGCCTATTGGAGCAATTATTTCAATAGTACTCAATACGACAGAATCGGGCAAGATCATAACACGCAACTACAAAGAAAATAGTTGGGTATGGCTTCACAATCCCAATGAAGTCTTTGAAGTCGTTAACCTACAGGGTCTCGATAAGAAACCTAAGGTTAAAGGAGAATCGACTCTAGTTATGCAACTAGTAACATGATAGACGCATTATTGTGGCTAATATGTCTCAATTGTATATATTGTTAGTGTTCGATTTTGTATTTATTTTGTTATTTTATGTCTTTGTAGGTATTTTTAGAGAAATAAGCTCTTGCGGCGAAACTGGCTCGAAAAGTGGTGTTTTACACCCCAGGATAGAGTACTAAAGGAACCCCAGAAATGCACCGGAAGCACCCCAAAAATGTGTCGGAGGAACCCCGGAAAAATTACTATCTACGCCCAAAAATTACTATTTGCACCCCATAAGACAAGTGCTAAAGGGACACCCGTGCAGGATTAGGGGGAGGACATGTTCTTCTCAAATTCAAAAAATGAATTTTGGCGGGAAAATATTTTCATTAACAGCAGAATTTCGATCGGATGTTTGGACGTGATTTAGTGAGATTCAATCCCTGAAACTTAGTGGGTAGACGTGATATGACTATAGAAAGCTAGTATGGGTGATTTTATCGATCAAATTTGGCTGGATAACTTGGTTTAATCTAAACAGGGAGTTGGAGGAAAAACATGAGCTTGCATGAGTTGTGAGAAATTTAAAGGTGTACTGCACGTGCTTGGAAGACTTAATCGATATTATGGAGCGTGAAGAAGGTATAGAAGGAAAGAAATACAGCTGCGTGAAAATCAAAATCAATGAAAAAAATGGAAAAAAATATACCCGAGTAAAAGAAGATTATTTGTAGTTAATGGAGGAGATTCAATGTCGCAATGATGTATAAATAGGTTCCTAGGATCACATAGAAGGGGTGTCGGGAGTTTGGGGGGCTGAGAAGGCTTGAGGAGGCGAAAATCAGAGGTTTACAGGCTCTGCTGCTGCGGAACTGAGTACACGAAGAACATAAGACGCCCAAAAACAGTCGTAACGACTACAGTGTATGCGACCGTTCGAGGACAGTCTTATATGCTACAGTAACAACAGCACTTTACAATTATCGTTCTCTGTAACAAAGGTTTGTAACAAATATAATTGTTACAAAACCCGATTTTCACCATTTTTTCTCCTTTTCATCAATTATAAAACACTTTTGAGCATTAATAAAGATGAATTTTGAGCGTGTTTTCACCATGAAGAGCTAAACCCCAACACTGGGACGACGGAGGAGACCGAACTTCATACATGGGTAAATTTATGTTATTCTTTTTTATGACTTTTGCACTAAAATTAATTGAAATATGATTTGATTAAATTGGTTGTCATTTGATTAGATGGGTCATGCTTAGCTTAAGTGATTTGATGTCCCATGCTTAACATTTACAATCAATGTTTTGAGAATTTACCTTGGCAAAAATAGAGTCCATGTTTATATTTCTTGAACTAAAATTGTAGAGAATAAATAAGTGAACCTTATGTTATAAAGATTGGCTAAATCCTTAGTCCCAGTACCTCTCGCCCATTGTTAAATATCTTTGTATATATTTATTTAGTATTTTTAAAAACTGTAATCTCTACAAATCCGAGTGAACGACAACCTCATTTCTTACCACTATCTAAAATTACATCATAACACACAGGAGATGTGGGGATTAGTTTTCCGAGTTGCTAGAGTCTCCTTTATATAGTTTTCAAATCAGGGTTTGCAATCCAAGTTACCTTGGTAACAAAGCATTCAATATTCACCGTTAGATGAAAAACTTGATTCAACCAAGCTAATATCTTTCAACCGTTAGATCGAACTTAGCTTATTACATACAAATGAGATGTACCCTCATTTAGGTTTATGTAACCGTACCTAAACGTGTACACCATGTTGGTTCACAAATAGTTAACCGAGGTTATCCATATAATTACTCTCATATCAACCTTATTCATCTTAACAATAACTAGTTCAAATGACTCAAATGAAACTAGTTAAAGAGTTGTTCAATTGATATATTCTCATAGAATTATACAAGAACACAATAGAAGTAAAATCGGTTTGATTCACTCGAATCAATCATGAACATTATAGCCACGGTTTGCAAAGATTGCATTCTTATTATATAAATGTTTATGTTCATGTACAAAACCGATTTTAGAACTTTAACCTTCAAGTATGCAAACGGGTACGCATACTTGAAATACCCGGACCGAGATTGGTTTCCGGCAGTAGGAAAACGGATACGCATACTTCCAATCCCAGCAGAAATTCTCGGATATGAACCTGTACGCCAGTACGCAAACGGGTACGCATACTTAGGTTCCCGGATTTCTCAAACCAACCGGTACGCAAACGGGTGCGCATACAATGGTTCCCGGACATGGATTACATATGTGCAAGAGTGCATAACATTACATATCCAATTATGGTTAAGTGTTCTAAACTCTTTATTTTAATCATTGAAACATTCTTAGAGGATGACAATAGCCGTTTTCACACACTATTTGCATTAAAGCAATTTTCAAGATATTGGAATAATCATTATCGAAACATTCCAAGTCTACACCAAATGATTGTATCACACAAACCATGTAAGATGTTACTCGGAAATTTTCTCATGATATAAGATAAACTTGGTTGAAGCGAAAGCTTGCCAACACATATTTCGAGAAATATGTAAGCGAGATATACTCAGCTTGAAATCTCAGATGTGTATATAGAAAACTATATCGTAATACGACTTATGTCTCAATATAGGAGATAGAGTAGAAATAGACTTTCCAAGTGATAGATGAGTTCAAGTCTCCACATACCTTTTATCGATGAAGTTCCACAAGCTCCCCTTAGTAGTTCTTCGTCTTCAAATGATGAACGCCGTGAAGTCTAATCTCAACTACACAATCTATGTCCTAGTCCGAGACATCCATAAATAGGCTAGAAATCAAGACTTATAGTTTTAATCACTAACATTGACAAACATGCTTGAGAAACGCATGCGAGTTCGACCGAGCAGTGCTCTAATAATCTCCCCCTTTGTCAATTTTAGTGAAAAAACTATCAATATATATGGATTACAAAATGAATAAAAATATTAGCTTCTCATCCACATGCTTGATCTCCTTGGCATCTTCAACACGACTCGAAATCTTCATCACTTCCAAGTAATCCAGTGATTCCAAAGGTTGTAAGTTTAGCATCATCGTTGTTGAGGATCCGTAGCGATAACAATGAGAAAACAAATACTCTCAATCATTGTTATACAGTGTCATAGTATCATTACATAGCATCAAAGTTCAATTGTATCACAACTTTGACAACAATACTATGGTGACATGTATCACTCCCTAGAATACTTCGAGTTGTGTTGAAGATGCCAAGGAGATCAAGCATGTGGATGAGAAGCTACAATTTTTATTTATTTTGTAATCCATATGTATTGATAGTTTTGTCACTAAAATTGACAAAGGGAGAGATTGTTAGAGCACTGCTCGGTCGAACTCGCATGCATTGCTATCTCAAGCATGTTTGTCAATGTTAGTGATCAAAACTATAAGTCTTGATTTCTAGCCTATTTATAGATGTCTCGGACTAGGACATAGATTGTGTAGTTGAGATTAGATTTCACGGCGTTCATCATTTGAAGACGAAGAACTACTAAGGGGAGCTTGTGGAACTTCATCGAAGAAAGTTATGTGGAGAATTGAACTCATCTATTTGGAAAGTCTATTTCTACTATATCTCCTATATTGAGACATAAGTCGTATTATGATATAGTTTTCTATATACATATCTGAGATTTCGAGCTGAGTATATCTCGCTTACATATTTCTCGAAATATATGTTGGCAAGCTTTCGCTTCGACCAAGTTCATCTTATATCATGAGAAAATTGCCGATTAACATCTTACATGGTTTTTGTGATACAATCATTTGGTGTTTGTCTTGGAATGTTTCGTTATGATTATTTCAATAACTTGAAAATCGCTTTGATGCTAATAGAATGTGAAAACGGCTATTGTCATCCTCTAAGAAAGTTTCAATGATTGAAATAAGAGTGTAGAACACTTAACCATAATTTGATATGTCATGTTGTGCATTCTTGCACATATGTAATCCATGTCCGGGAACCATAGTATACGCTCCCGTTTGCGTACCGGTTGGTTTGAGAAATACGGGAACCTAAGTATGCGTACCCGTTTGCGTACTGGCGTACAGGTTCATATCCGAGAATTTCTGCTGGGATTGGAAGTACGCGTACCCGTTTGCGTACTACCGAAAACCAATCTCGGTCCGGGTATTTCAAGTATGCGTATCCGTTTGCATACTTGAAGGTTAAAGTTCTAAAATCGGTTTTGTATATGAACATAAACATTTATATAATAAGGAATGCAATCTTTGCAAACCGTGGCTATAATGTTCATGATTGATTCGAGTGAATCAAACCGATTTTGCTTCAATTGTGTTCTTGTATAATTCTATGAGAATATAGCAATTGAACAACCTTTGAACTAGTTTCATTTGAGTCATTTGAACTAGTTATGGTTAAGATAAATAAGGTTGATATGAGAGTAATCATATGGCTAACCTCGGTTAACTATTTGGAAACAAACATGGTGTACACGTTTAGGTACGGTTACATAAACCTAAATGAGGGTACATTTCATTTGTGTGAAACAAGCTAAGTTCGATCTAACGGTTGAAAGATATTAGCTTGGTTGAATAGGGTTTTACATCTAACGGTGAATATTGAATGCTTTGTTACCAAGGTAACTTGGATTGCAGACCCTGATTTGAAAACTATATAAAGGAGAACTCTAGCAACTGGGAAAACTAATCCCCACACCTCCTGTGTGTTACTAGTTGCATAACTAGAGTTGATTCTCCGTTAACCTTAGGTTTCTTATCGAGACCCTGTAGGTTAACGACTTCAAAGACTTCATTGGGATTGTAAAGCCAGACCCAATTATTTTCTTTGTAGTTGCGTGTTCTGATCTTGCCCAATTCTGTCGTATTGAGTACAATTGAAATAATTTACTCGAGATTAATTTCTCTGATAGGCAAGATAAAAGTAATCACAAACATCTTTGTCTCATCGTTTGTGATTCCATAATATCTTGTTTCGCTAGTCGATTAATATTATTGTGAGGTGATTGATAATACTTGGATGTTCTTCGGGAATATAAGACCGGTTTATCAATTGGTTCATGTTCACCTTGATTTATCAAAAGACGGAACAAAAACTCTTGGGTATTTCAGTGGGAGATAGATTTATTCAATATATAGACTTTTCTGTGTGAGACAGATTTGTTTATCAAGTCTTCGACTTTGGGTCCTAGCAACTTTTGGTTGTGGGTGAGATTAGCTAAGGGAATCATGTGCGTAGTATCCTGCTGGGATCAGAGATGTAAGGAACGCAACTGTACCTTGAATTAGTGTGAGATTGATTAGGGTTCAACTACAGTCCAGTACGAATTTAATTGGTAGTAGGCTAGAGTCTGTAGCGGCTTAATACAGTGTGGTGTTAAATATGGACTAGGTCTCGGGGTTTTTCTGCATTTGCGGTTAACTCGTTAACAAAATTATGGTGTCTGTGCTATTTCTTTTCCGCATTATATTTTGTTATATAATTGAAATATCACAAGTTGTGCGTTTAGATCAATCAATTAGAATATCCAACATTTGGTTCTTGATTTACATTGATTGACACTTGAACATTGGTCTTTGGTACCATTCAAGTTGTTTCACATAATAATCAGGCTCACGGATTTCTGTCTGTTTGATTTGCGGATTACATTGTGAAACAGAGATATTAAACTCTTTTATATACTTTACTCTAGATTGAGTCTAGCTGTCTAGTTGATTCTCTAGAAAGTGTATTGGACTAAGTCCTCTCAGATTGCCAAAAATTGTTGGGTGTGGTTGTTAGACCCCCGAATTTTTCAATACTATGACATATGGTGATATGTATCACAACTTTGACAATACTATGGTGATATGTATCATTTCAACCTAGAATTCCTCTTTTGTTCACAAATCCCTTTTGAATCACAAAAGAGACACACTTTATGATCACCTAAGCGATCAGCTGGAACAGTCTTAGCACCATTGTTGGGAGAATTCTTCCTTCCATGTGATGTGGACATTCTTTGATTAGAGGAAGACACAGGCACATCTTTTTCAACAGGAATGGAATCCGGATTTGCTTCTGGGACTGATTCTTTTACAATTAAATCATAAGCAATTGGCATGGTGGACTCTTTTGAACACTCTTGAAATGGGAGTTTACTTAAGAGATGTTCAATTTTCAAAGCATCCTTTTTGAGATTTTCCTCTTGAAGGATTTTCAAATGAGAGTCACGCTCACTTACCATACCGACTAGGATATTGACTTTGTGTTTCAACCGGTTGACATTATCAGCCTGGATTTTAACAAGTTTTAGAATCACTGCACTCTCTTTGGATGCATTCCTTTCAACTTCAGAGTTAGACTCGTCGGTTAGGTAGTCAGGAAAACACCTGTCAATATACGTCTATTTCCTTTGAACACAAGGTTCTTCTGTATTCGAGATTGACAAATCTTTCTCTTTAATAGACTTTAAGGAAACATGACTTTTATTTCTGGCGGTACGTTTATCAGAGACAATATCGTCCATCCTAAGATCGCTACAAACACAGACTTGTAAGGTCTTTAATGTGTTTGCCTGCTCTGATACCAATTGAAAATGCGGGGGTCTAACAACCACACCCAATAATTCGTTTGGCAATCTGAGAGGATTTACTCCAATACACTTTTTAGAGAATCAACTAGATAGGTAGACTCAATCTAGAGTAAAGTATATCAAAGAGTTTAATATCTCTGTTTCACAATGTAATCAGCAAATCAAATAGATAGAAATCCGTGAGCCTGATTATTATATGAAACAACTTGAACGGTACCAAAGACCAATGTTCAAGTGTCAATCAATGTAAATCAACAACCAAAGGTTGGATATTCTAATTGATTGATCTAAACGCACAACCTGTGATATTTCAATTATATAACAAAATATAATGCGGAAAAGAAATAACACAGACACCATAATTTTGTTAACGATGAAACCTCAAATGCAGAAAAACCCCGGGACCTAGTCCAGATTGAACACCACACTGTATTAAGACGCTACAGACTCTAGCCTACTACAAATTAACTTCGGACTGGACTGTAGTTGAACCCTAATCAATCTCACACTGATTCAAGGTATAGTTGCGTTCCTTACGTCTCTGATCCCAGCAGGATACTACGCACTTGATTCCCTTATTTGATCTCACCCACAACCAAGAGTTGCTACGACCCAAAGTCGAAGACTTAATAAACAAATCTGTCTCACACAGAAAAGTCTATAGATTGAATAAATATGTCTCACACAGAAATACCCAAGAGTTTTTGTTCCGTCTTTTGATAAATCAAGGTGAACATGAACCAATTGATAAACCGGTCTTATATTCCCGAAGAACAGCCTAGTATTATCAATCACCTCACAATAATCTTAATCGACTAGCGAAACAAGATATTGTTGAATCACAAACGATGAGACGAAGATGTTTGTGATTACTTTTATCTTGCCTATCGGAGAAATTTATCTCGAGTCAATTATTTCGATTGTACTCAATACGATAGAATCGGGCAAAATCAGAACAAGCAACTACAAAGAAAATAGTCGGGTCTGGCTTCACAATCCCAATGAAGTCTTTGAAGTCGTTAACCTATAGGGTCTCGATAAGAAACCTAAGGTTAAAGGAGAATCGACTCTAGTTATGCAACTAGTAACACACATGAGGTGCGGGGATTAGTTTTCCCAGTTGCTAGAGTTCTCCTTTATATAGTTTTCAAATCAGGATTTGCAATCCAAGTTACCTTTGTAACAAAGCATTCAATATTCACCGTTAGATGAAAAACATGATTCAAGCAAGCTAATATCTTTCAACCGTTATATCGAACTTAGCTTGTTACACACAAATGAAATGTATCCTCATTTAGGTTTATGTAACCGTACCTAAACGTGTACACCATTTGGTTCACAAATAGTTAACCGAGGTTAGCCATATGATTACTCTCATACCAACCTTAATCATCTTAACCATAACTAGTTCAAATGACTCAAATGAAACTAGTTAAAGAGTTATTCAATTGCTATATTCTCATAGAATTATACAAAAACACAATTGAAGCAAAATCGGTTTGATTCACTTGAATCAATCATGAACATTATAGCCACAGTTTTCAAAGATTGCATTCCTTATTATATAAATGTTTATGTTCATGTACAAAACCGATTTTAGAACTTTAACCTTCAAGTATGCAAACGGGTACGCATACTTGAAATACCCAAACCGAGATTGGTTTCCGGCAATACAAAAACGGGTACGCGTACTTCCAATCCCAGCAGAAATTCTCGGATGTGAACCTGTACCCAGTACGCAAACGGGTATGCATACTTAGGTTCCCGAATTTCTCAAACCAACCGGTACGCAAACGGGTGCGCATACTATGGTTCCCGGACATGGATTACATATGTGCAAGAGTGCACAACATTACATATCCAATTATGGTTAAGTGTTCTAAACTCTTTATTTCAATCATTGAAACATTCTTAGAGGATGACAATAGCCGTTTTCACATACTATTAGCATCAAAGCAATTTTTAAGATATTGAAATAATCATTATCGAAACATTCCAAGTCTACACCAAATTATTGTATCACACAAACCATGTAAGATGTTACTCGGAAATTTTCTCATGATATAAGATGAACTTGGTCGAAGCGAAAGCTTGCCAATACATTTTTCGAGAAATATGTAAGCGAGATATATTCAGCTCTAAATCTCAGATGTGTATATAGAAAACTATTTCATAATACGACTTATGTCTCAATATAGGAGATAGAGTAGAAATAGACTTTCCAAGTGATAGATGAGTTCAAGTCTCCACATACCTTTTGTCGATGAAGTTCCACAAGCTCCCATTAGTAGTTCTTCGTCTTTAAATGATGTAAGCCGTGAAGTCTAAGCTCAACTACACAATCTATGTCATAGTCCGAGACATCTATAAATAGGCTATAAATCAAGACTTATAGTTTTGATCACTAACATTGACAAACATGCTTGAGATAGCAACGCATGCAAGTTCGACCAAGCAGTGCTCTAACAATCTCCCCCTTTGTCAATTTTAGTGACAAAACTATCAATACATATGGATTACAAAATAAATAAAAATTATAGCTTCTCATCCACATGCTTGAAAACACGACTCGAAATCTTCGTCACTTCCAAGTACTCCAATGATTCCAAAGGTTTTAAGTTTAGCATCATCGTTGTTTAGGATCCATAGCGATAACAATGAGAAAACAAATGCTCTCAATCATTGTTATACAGTGTCATAGTATCATTACACAGCGTCAAAGTTCAATTGTATCACAACTTTGACAACAATACTATGGTGATATGTATCACTCCCCCTTAGTCAATACTTCATCTCAACATGAAAACCACTCCCCCTTACATAATGATCCGTAAACCATATGTATTTGTAGTATGAAACTACACTTTAATTCTCCCCCTTTTTGTCAATAAAATTGGCAAAGGTACGAAAACTAGTGGGATCCTCATGAAATTTTCATAGAGATACTTCATGACCAAAAGAGAATACCATATCAACTTATTTAGATGCAATCATAAAGCCGAAGCTAAATGCATTCATCAAGGAGTTTATAAAGATACAAGATAACCTCTATAATATTCCACAGCCACACTCCCCACAAAGATTTGGAAATTAAGCACAAGTTCAAAAAGAACACTCCCCCATAAAATGTCATTCCCGAAAGAATTACAAAGGCGACCTTGCTTTTACAAGAAAAGAAGGATTTCTTTGGACATAACCAAATCACATGAGAACATGAATTTGTATCCAAAATGTTCAATTGAATTAACCACAAGAGAACCCATGATTAATTCAATCGGAATACATAACTAAATTAACCACAAGAGAGTGATCAATTCAATTGGTCATGCTCAAAATAAGAAAACTTACGGAGTAACATAGTATATGTACAAAAATGTGGATTTGAGATTGACCAATTGTAATGACCCGTCCGTCCACCGATATTGTCCCCACTTAGCCACTGCGGTTATCCGGCAGTATGGGGTTTTCAACGGGCATCGCTGCGGTAATCCAGCAGCAACTTCCTGGATGGTCACCCATCTCTGGATTACTCCCGCCCGAGCACGCTTAACTGCAGAGTTTTCTTCCAACTCTGGAGCCAATTGTACTGAAAAGGCCTCGATGTTTGGAATGGACAAACCATTACTTATATTTCATTCGGACAACCACTACCGAATATCGGGGTATTACAATACCACCACCTTAAATTAGAGTCTTCCTCAGCTCCAGAATATATTCGCAAACCCAGATCTCCGACGTTCCCTGCCCCTCATGAGAAGCACTTGAACCAACCCCATCAAGAGTACCTTCCCACCCTCGGCACCCATCGTCGGCTATGATACCATTTGTAATGACCCGACCCTCCAACGATATTGTCCCCACTTGGCCACTGCGGTTATCTGACAGTATAGAGTTTTCAACGGGCATCGCTGCGGTAATCCGACAACAACTTCCTAGGAGGTGACCCATCCCAGGATTACTCCCGCCCGAGCACGCTTAACTGCAGGGTTTTCTACCAACTCTGGAGCCAATTGTGCTGAAAAGGCCTCGGTGTTTGGAAAGGACAAACCATTACTTATATTCTATTCGGCCAACAACTGCCGAATATCGGGGTATTACACCAATACTGCGGAATAAACAAGGATTCATTCTATTTTTTATCACTATTTGCACAATGACGTGTAAACAAAAGTTTACAAAAGTTTTATCCTTTCTTCCATCAAGATAATGACATAAAAGGCTTTAACTTTTGTATTGTCAAAAGTTCATTCTATCTTTTATCAATACTTTAATACCGACATAATAGAGATAACTTTTGCACAAGTATGGGACAGTCACAGGTTCACGGACGTAAACAACATATTCCATAACAATTTGCAATATATAAAATCATAAAGATTAAAATTGCAAATATCATCTTCCAAATAACTTAGAATTTAAATAAATAAATCTAAAAACATTGAAGATGAAAACGTTGGACATAGCTATGTGTACTCACAATAATGGCTATTCCAAACCCTAGTTATTCTTCTAAAAAACACAAGAAATAAATTCTCATAAAAAGATTTACTAGACATAATTAAATCAAAGACAACTCTAAACACAGAGAGCAATCACAAGCGATAATCAGAGTTCCGGTATGGAAGCTTCACTGGTTCCAAGACCTTCAAGCTTGTGACAGACAGTTTCAACTGCATCCTCAGAGAAGATATCCTCATTGAGAAGATCCTTAACTTGTGTCTTTATGAGAATAGGGTCAGAATCAACCTTTTTCAACTCAGTTCGTAACAAGTTAAGATCCTTAACAAAGTTCTCGATCTTTAGTTGAGTCTTCCCAAGACAGTGAGAAAACCATGAACTATTTCAGCCGAGACCATCTCAGCATTTTCTCGATCTTGATGAGAAAACGCATAATAGCATGAGGCACAGGATTCGAGTTCGTCAGACTTAACAAGGGTTCTTTTCTTCTTCAAAACAAACTCCAAATAAATCGAATCATCAATTGAATCAGCTGGTAAATCCCAAGAACTTGGAGTAGATCCCATCCTTGAAAGAGCACAACAAGAGTATGCGTACTCTCATAAAAGGTTTGGTATTTATAGGTTTCACAAGAACCAAAATTTAGGGTTTCCGAGTTTGGTCCGTGCCATGTAAAAAAAGGGGTACACGCACGTACATAGACTTACCCTTATACAAAAAGGTTGCAAAGAAGGTTTAACAAATATTTTCTTGGTGAGTAAATTAAAAACTCGGCTATCAGATAAATTTCTTCTCTCAAAAGAAAATTTTAGAGCATAACAATTTGACACCCTTTTTAGAAAAAGTAAAACAATAAAACAAAGTAAAAAAAATACTCATGCAACACAAAATGTTTGTAAGTGAAAACCCAGCTAAGAACAATAAGAAGATAGCTGGAGAATCAAAAAAAACATTAACCACGAAGTATACCTGATCATATCTCACTCAACCAGGATTTTTGTGAGTGAGAATTCAACCTTGTGATTAATTAACACAAGTATGAGCCTTGAGCTCATCAAATGAATGTTGTTTCTGATTCAACCTCTTTTTCCTGATCTTTGGAGGAAAATCATTATGATGTGAAAAGTTATCATAAAACTTACTATCATCAAAATATGACGCATAGTTTTGATTCTTACCTGAAGAATTTACAGAGGGTCGTGTCAGCCTGTTGATGATATCTTTATATCCTTCAATTATCCTTTTTAGGTTGGCTTCCATTTTTCCATTGCTTCCTTCTCCTGGTACCTTTTTCACATCATGAACAACATAATCTCCCTAATTAATCGAAGAATATCCGTGAATTCTTCTCTGACAGAATGGTTTAGGAAGACTGTTTCGTATTTGAACGTTTGAGGAACTCATTGAACTGACTTTCCTGGTAGGGTAAATAGGGTGAGTACCAAAACCAATTGGTTTAGACATCCGATTGTCAGTTACACCTTTGAGAATCAATTCTAAGGTATGGTTAAGACGAATAATAGAATTGTCATTCAACCTAGAATTCCTATTTTGTTCACAAATCCCTTTTGAATCACAATAGAGACACACTTTCTGATCACCTAAGGGATCAGCTGGAACAGTCTTAGAATCATTGTTGGGAAAGTTCTTCCTTCCGGGTGATGTGGACATTCCTTGATTAGAGGAAGACACATGCACATCTTTTTCAACAGGAAGGGATTTCGGATTTGCTTCTGGAACTGATTCTCTTACAATTAAATCAGAAGCAATTGGTATGGTGGACTCTTTTGAACACTCTTGAAATAAGAGTTTACTTAAGAGATGTTCAATTTTCAAAGCATCCTTTTTGAGATTTTCCTCTTGAAGGATCTTCAAACGAGCTTCACGCTCACTTACCATACCGACTAGGATATTGACTCTGTGTTTCAACCGGTTTACATTATCAGCCTGGATTCTAACAAGTTTTAGAATCATTGCACTCTTTTTGGATGCATTCCTTTAAACTTCAGAGTTAGACTCGTCGGTAAGGTAGTCAGGAAAACACTTGTCAATATACGTATGTTTCCTTTAAACACAAGGTTCTTCTAAATTTCAGATTGACAAATCTTTCTCTTTAATATAAACTTTAAGGAAACAGGATTTTTATTTTCTGGCGATACGTTTATCAGAGACAATATTGTCCATCCTCAGATCGCTACAAACACAGACTTCTAAGGTCTTTAATATGTTTGCCTGCTATGATACCAATTGAAAATGTGGGGGTCTAACAACCACACCCAACAATTCGTTTGGAAATCTAAGAGGACTTACTCCAATACACTTTCTAGAGAATCAACTAGACAGTTAGACTCAATCTAGAGTAAAGTATATCAAAGAGTTTAATATCTCTGTTTCACAATGTAATGAGCAAATCAAACAGATAGAAATCCATGAGCCTGATTATTATGTGAAACAACTTGAATGGTACCAAAGATCAATGTTAAAGTGTCAATCAATGTAAATCAACAACCAAAGGTTGGATAGTATAATTGATTGATCTAAACGCAAAACCTGTGATATTTCAATTATATAACAAAATATAATGCGGAAAATAAATAACACATACACCAGAATTTTGTTAACGAGGAAACCGCAAATGCAGTAAAACCCCGGGACCTAGTCCAGATTGAACACCGCGCTATATTAAGCCGCTACAGACTCTAGCCTACTACCAATAAACTTCGGACTGAACTGTAGTTGAACCCTAATCAATATCATACTGATTCAAGGTATAGTTTCGTTCCTTACGTCTCTGATCCAAGCAGGATACTACGCACTTCATTCCCTTAGTTGATCTCACCCATCCCCAAGAGTTGTTACGACCCAAAGTTGAAGACTTAATAAACAAATCTGTCTCACACAGAAAAGTCTATAGATTGAATAAATATGTCTCCCACAGAAATACCCAAGAGTTTTTGTTTCATCTTTTTATAAATCAAGGTAAATAGGAACCAATTGATAAACCGGTCTTATATTCCCGAAGAACAGCCTAGTATTATCAATCACCTCACAATAATCTTAATCGACTAGCGAAACAAGATATTGTGGAATCACAAACGATGAGACGAAGATGGTTGTGATTACTTTTATCTTGCCTATCGGAAAAATTAATCTCGAGTCAATTATTTCAATTATACTCAATACGATAGAATCGGGCAAGATCAGAACACGCGACCACAACGAAAATAGTTGGGTCTGGCTTCACATTCCCAATGAAGTATTTGAAGTCATTAACCTACAGGGTTCGATAAGAAACCTAAGGTTAAAGGATAATCGACTCTAGTTATGCAACTAGTAACACACAGGAGGTGTGGGGATTAGTTTTCCAAGTTGCTAGAGTTCTCCTGTATATAGTTTTCAAATCATGGTTTGCAATCCAAGTTACCTTGGTAACCAAGCATTCAATATTCACCGTTAGATGAAAAACATTATTCAACCAAGCTAATATCTTTCAACCGTTAGATCGAACTTAGCTTATTACATACAAATGAGATGTACCCTCATTTAGGTTTATGTAACCGTACTTAAACGTTTACACCATGTTGGTTCACAAATAGTTAACCGAGGTTAGCCGTATGATTACTCTCATATCAACCTTATTCATCTTAACCATAACTAGTTCAAATTACTCAAATGAAACTAGTTAAAGAGTTGTTCAATTGCTATATTCTCATTGAATTATACAAGAACACAATTGAAGAAAAATCGGTTTGATTCACTCGAATCAATCATGAACATTATAGCCACGGTTTTCAAAGATTGCATTCTTATTATATAAATGTTTATGTTCATGTACAAAACCGATTTTAGAACTTTAACCTTCAAGTATGCAAACGGGTACGCATACTTGAAATAACCGCACCGAGATTTGTTTCTGGCAGTAGGAAAACGGATACGCATACTTCCAATCCCAGCAGAAATTCTCGGATATGAACCTGTACCCCAGTACGCAAACGGGTACGCATACATTGGTTCCCGGATTTCTCAAACCAACTGGTACGCAAACGGGTGCGCATACTATGGTTCCCGGACATGGATTACATATGTGCAAGAGTGCACAAAATTACATATCCAATTATGGTTAAGTGTTCTAAACTCATTATTTTAATCATTGAAACATTCTTAGAGGATGACAATAACCGTTTTCACACACTATTTGCATCAAAGTAATTTTCAAGATATTGGAATAATCATTATCGAAACATTCCAAGTCTACACCAAATGATTGTATCACAGAAACCATGTAAGATGTTACTCGGAAATTTTCTCATGATATAAGATAAACTTGGTCGAAGCGAAAGCTTGCCAACACATATTTCGAGAAATATGTAAGCGAGATATACTCAGCTCGAAATCTTAGATGTGTATATAGAAAACTATATCGTAATACGACTTATGTCTCAATATAGGAGATAGAGTAGAAATAGACTTTCCAAGTGATAGATGAGTTCAAGTCTCCACATACCTTTTATCGATGAAGTTCCACAAGCTCCCCTTAGAGCTACATATACTTGGACAAACAACTAATTTAACAGCATCAGAAGTCGCATTGATAGAATTTTTATTTCAGGAGAATGGGAGCAAAAATTTCCTAATATGATGCAACATGCTTTACCAAGACCTTGCTTTAATCATAGTTCCATTGATCTTTTTTGGATGGTATAAAGACAGGTCCTGGGCCATTCCGCTGTGAGTATTATTGGTTCAATAAGAAAAATTCCATTCTTTTTATTACTTCTACTTAGTTGTCTTTGAATGTGACAGGTGGAGATGATTTTTCTCTTTTGCAAAAAACTGCAACTCTTATTATCAACATTAAGAGACTGGAGTAAACTGTAATATGGTGACATGGATAGGAGAATGGATGAGGTGGAGAATATTTTTATATTTCTTAGATGCTGAAGAGAATCTAAATAATGGACTTGCAGGAGACCGGTGGGATGCTAGACTACAAGCAAGGAAGGATTTTTGTAACTTGACTGTTCTCAAAGAAGAAAAGTGGAGAGCAAGAGTGTCTCACATGCATAGACAGGATGATAACACCAAATACTTTCACATATTAACAACAGATAGAAGGACAAGGATCCACATTGGTGCAATTAGAATAAGAGGGGAGATGAAAAATGATGACAAGGGGATAAAAGAAGGCATTGTGGAGTTTTTTCAAGATATTTTTCGGAATCAATCTTCTAGGTCTATTTCAATGGACCTTATGCATTTCAACAAAATTTTATACGAAATGAAGATATGGTTGGAGAGTGAAATTACTAAAAATGAATGATTATATTTTATGAAAAGGCTTGGTCAATCTAAGGATCCAGGGCCAATGGTTTTCCAATTAATTTTTATGTGCTTGTGTGGGATATAATAAAAGATGACATGATGCAGGTGTTTAGAGAAATGCAAGAAGAATTTTTTCAGATTGGAGACTAAAAAATACTTTTATTGCTCTTATTCTAAAAAAGCAAACCATTGAGAAGATTAAATATAAGTCTTTTTCATGGTGTCTATAAGATGATTTCTAAAGTGCTAGTAGACATGTTTAAAACTACTCTTCCAACTATTATTTTTGTACATCAGACTGCTTTCATAAATAAATAAAAAATGCTTGATGGTGTTTTAGTTACAAATGAACTTATTGATTCAAGGGTGAGAAATGCAAAACCTGGATTACTTTTTAAAGTTGATTTTGAAAAGCTTTTGATCATGTTAACTAGGATTTTTTGGATGAAATGCTCAATCTAACCGGTTTTGGAGATAAATGGAGAGGCTGGATAAGGCGTTGTGTTAAGTATGTCAGATTTTCTGTTTGATTTATAAGTCAACTACATGATATGTCAAATCCAAAAAAGGAATTAGGCAAGGGGATCCACTCTCACCTTTATTATTTCTTTTAGTTGGAGAAGCATTATCTTTTGTGATACATCAAGCACAAGAACAAGGAATGGTTACATGTTTCTAAGCAACAACTGGTGGTAAATTTATTAGTCATTTGCAATTTGCGGATGACACTTCAATTTTCATGGATTCTGATATTGAACAAGTGAAATATCTTAGACTGTTTTTACTCTTTTTTAAACAACCTACGGGTCTTAAAATCAAATATTTGGAGTAGGTTATGCTGAAGATTTGACTAAATTTTCATCAATTTTAGGTTGGTACACTAGTCAGCTGCCTACAACATATTTGGGTTTGACTTTTGAGGACAAAAGTGGTGGCGTAGCTAAATGGGACAAGGTGATAGATAAATTTAATGCTTATCTACCAGGATGAAAAAAGCCACATCTAAGCATAGCTGGTAAGATCACCCTCATTAATAGTGTACTTGCTGGCTTGCCTGTGTACTATATGTCCTTGTTTGTTATGCATGTTTGTGTTCCAAAAAAGGCTTGAGAAGCTAATGAGGAAGTTTTCGTGGAATGAAAACAAAGGAAAAAATAATTTTCATCTTATCAAATGGAAAGATGTTTGTAGAAGGAGAAAATTTGATGGTCTTGGTGTGAAGAGTTTACAAATAATGAATAAGGCTCTTTTAACAAAGTGGCATTGGAGATTTGCAAAAGAAAAAGATGTTTTATGGAGAGAAATTATTTTTGAGAAATATGGAGCTGATCAGAATGGATATTTCTCTAATATCCCAAAAACCTCTTATGGTACTTATGTTTGGAAAGGGAATATGAAATGTGATTCAGTATTCAGAAGCTTTGTCAAATTCAAAGTAAATTATGGTAGTGGTACCAGTTTTTGGATGAACACTTGGCTAGATGAAGGTCCTTTATCTGAAATATCTAAATTTATATGCACTCTCTATAAACAAGAATTGTTCTGTTGCAGATATGTTTGTTGAAGAGAATGCAGTTTGAAACTTAGTAGTTCCTATAAGGCTAAATAATATAAGGAGATTGGAACTTACAGACTTAGAAAACAAATTAAGTTTGGTTGCTCTTAACAGAAATGCAGATTATGACATTCAGTGGTCTATTGGTGCTAAAGGTGCCTTTTCAGTCAAATCAACTTATGATATTCTTGTAGGCATACCAGATGATCAAGGCCAAAATCACATATTCAAGTACATTTGGAAGCAGAAGTTACCACCAAAAATCTGTTTCTTTTTATGGACTTTAGGTCATCAAAGTTTACCAACAAGGTACATGCTCAACAGAAGGGGAATGGAAGTACCACAGACATGTCTTTTTTGTTCTCAAAATTAGTCTGTCAATCATTTGTTCCTTCATTGTGATTTTGCAGGTAAAATTTGGTCTCATTTTAAAGACAATTTGCAGTGAAAGTTTTTATGCATGATAACATTTTTAATATGATTTTCTCTTGGAATATTCGTTTGCCTTCTAAACAACAATCTCAGATATGGTGTATGATTTTTGTGGCCATTCTTCGGGTATATGGAGTGAAAGAAATAGTAGAGCCTTTCACAGGAAAGCTCACACTGAGATTGCAGTGCAACATAAGATAAAGTATCTAATATTTACTTGGTGTATAGTTTTCAAGGAATTTGAAGAGCCGAGTTTTAATAATGTAATCTCTAGCTGGCCAAAATATATTTTGATTTTCTTTAAGGTTAATAGTAGTATGTCACTTCTTTAACTCTTCCTTTTTCATCTCCCTCTTCTTGTAACTTTGAGGGTGGTACAAGCCTTTTGTACCCTCTCCGATTTTATTAATTAATTCTTGTTTAACGATCACGGGAAAAAAACGCTCAATTTTCTTGGTTTCCTAAAAATATTTTACTTTTAAAACGCAGACCAACAAAAAACGGGACTGAATTTGTTGATAAATATCATATCTTCATGAAGATAACGTTGGGGTATAGTTTTCAAAAACGTAACTCCCATAATATCAAGATAGTTTGGTCAAAAGGGCGTGGGTTCAAATCTCCCGAAGCTATCATTTTTTTGTTTAATTCTTGTTGGTATATGGCAGTGGCACAAGCGTCCCTCTCAATTTTTTGCTTAACCGGCATGGCATAAGCATCCATTCAAAATCTTTTCGCGCTAGGTGAAAAGTTAACCATTGTAAATCTTTATGATTTTTGGAATTGATAAGTAAGAGGGTCGGTTTCAAACTCTAGCTAAAGAAAGAAATGACAAAGATTTTTTAGATTGAAGTTCTTCTCAGATGTAACCTAGTGTTACCATCTAAGACAGTGAAGCGCCAAGATGGGCATTATTGAAGTCAGTGGCCTGTGAATACGTGGGGGTACCAAAATACACCACCAACTTTTTCATAGGCAACCAATATGGACAAACTTAAATACAATTTCGAGAGTTCAACTTAATGAATCTCAATCAAGGAATAATATTTAGAGTTATATCTCTTTCTTTCATAATCAGAAAGTTTACAGATACAAGTCTGTGAACCTGATTTGCGTGTGAGAGTTGTTGGACGATTCCAAAGATCAATATCCAAGAATCAATCAAGTTGTATCCAACAAACAAGGATAGATGTATCTACTTTGATTGATTTACGTACAACCTGTGATATTTCAATTATAAAGATAAACAATATAATGCGAAGAAAAAAATAACACAGACACCAGAAATTTTGTTAATGAGGAAACCGCAAATACATAAAAACCTCGGGACCTAGTCCAGATTTGAACACCAAACTTTATTAATCCGCTACATACACTAGCCTATTAACAATTAACTTCATAATGGAATGTAGTTGAGACCGCATTAAACCCTCACAACAATTCAGTTACAGTCGCGCTCCTTACGCCTCTTGAATCCCAGCAGGACTCCGTGCAATTGATTCCCTTAGCTGACGTCCTTTATAGCCTAAGAGTTGATTCAACTCAATTGAAAACTTTAAACCAATCTTCCCCCCACAGATAAGTTATATGGTTATTTCTTTTTTGATCATAGATCAAGGTGAGACTGGAAATCGATAGCAATAGACAAAGTCTAGCTAACCTAAAAATCTGGACTTATGCTTCCCGAAGAGCAGCCTATATTATTATTTACCTCACAAGTATTAAACTTGTGGAATCACAAAGTCTGAAACGAAGAGAACTTTGCGATTTCTATCTATCTTGTTTGAGTGAGTAGCTCAACAATCAAACAAGATCAGGATACACAAACTATCAAGATAAAAGATAGTTGGACCTGGCTTCACGAATCCCTATGAATTATTTTTAGTCGCTAAACCCTAAAGGGTTTGAAGGAGAGGACGACTCTAGTTTACAACTTGGATACACAAGAATAGTGTCGATATTCAAAGATCCCAGTTGCTTGTGGTTCCCCTTATATAGACTTTCAAAGTTTAAGTTGCTTTATGTTTAAGCTAAGATAGCTTTGGAACCAAGCAAACAATATCCACCGTTAGATGAATCCTTGAAATGTGATTGACATATCAAGATATACACTATGGTTAGGATGAATCATAACCGAACCGTGTATAAAGACATTGTTGATAGACACATTTTTGTGTCTAAGCTGTCCTCAATTTTCTATATTGTTGGTACTCGATTTTGCACTTATTTTGGTGTTTTATGTGTTTGTAGGTATTTTTTGGGAAATAAACATTTTTTTGGTAAATTCGGCTCGAAAAGTTGATTTTGGCACCCGGAGGACACGTGTTATTCGGACTCTCACTATTGGTTAAGGGGCACTCAATTCATAAGGGGTTCCCTCCTACTATTCACGCTCCAGTAATTGGATAGGGGGCATCCCCTTCTTCACGATTTGAAGAATTCTTTTTGGCAGGCAATTTGGTTTCTATAGCGTAACTTTTGGATCGAATTTGGACGAGATTATTGTTGGAGTTTTTCACGGGAAAGGATTGATTTGGACCTGTGGAGACAAATAAGGGTTGGTATATTGATTAGATTCGAGAAAAAAGGAAAGTATTCTTCGAGTTGGAGTGAGACAGAGTGAAGGCAATATACTCGGGTTTCTGTTTGATTGACTGGTGGTATTTACGGAAAGTATGTAGAGGATTTCTCCTCTATTTATTACACTATATCAAGCAACAGAGAAGATGGGGACTAAAAGGAAAGTACGGATGTTCTCACTACGAACAGAGTTGGATATTCACGGGGTTGTATGTGTCCGGCGTGTGTTTCGAGAGGGATTCACTCAATCTTGAATGAGTTGGCAATGTGTTTCGAGCGTGAAAGAGTTAAGAAAGGAGAGTTAACAGCTGACAGAGACATGAAGAAGTTAATAATGGAAAATATCCCCGTGGAGAATAAGAGAAGATTTGGAGAAGTTATTGGCGAGATTTCTTGGTCCTGTTTGCTATAAAAGAGATGCTGTGGTAGAAGAAAGGGGTTGTCGAGAGTTTGGGAGAGAAATAGCACGCTGCAGAGATAGTTTTGATCATCAACGGAGAGGAAGAGAAGAAGAAGCACAGTCAACACCAAAAGACAGTCGTTTATTTAGTGTCTTATATTGTAACCTTAGCGACTGTTTTTCTGTAACAGTTTCTAAGTATAGTTTCCTTCTGTGACGCTTATTCTGTATCGTTTCTGCATTATTCATCTTGCAAACAATTTTTGAGCAATGAAAAATCATTTTGAGCGTGTTTCCTACATGATGAGCGGCTAAAAGTTCCCGGTGACCAAGGCAACGGAGGAAACTATTCACTTATGCATGATTGGTAATTTTCTTTTATAATTTCAATTATTATTAATTTAATTTAATTCACTAAGATCACTTTAATATATGTTTTTATAAGATGAAAATGGTTTTCTTAATTAGTTGTGAATCAATTTGATGTCTTATGCTTAGAAATAATTCTTTGATAATTCATGCTTAGGGATTACAATTTAATTTTTGGAAACCTTACAGATATTAGTGAGTTAATGTGAAAAAGGACTTAATAATAATTCTTGAAATAATTTTTATCAACCAATCAGCTAAAGGAATAGTGGAATCCGGAGTCTTGGTCTAGTTTTAAAATCTTGATATCACTTTATTTGAGTTTATCTTTGTTTAGCTTTGAAATTTAATTTAAAAATCTATTTTTTCACAAGTCTTGAACGAACAATTACTACAACATCATTGAAAAGAGCCATCAATTGTTCATGGACGGTTAGCCGGGACTAGCCGATTGAACCATAAGCTTAATCATTTCATAAACACTTAAGACTTTAATCTTATGTTTGAATCACAACCATAGGTTATAATTGTGATCAATTATGTCTATATAGTGTTTTTAGAGATTTATTCAAATGCTAATTATCTCATAGAAATAATTTTATGTGCATCTTAAAATATTCGACAGGGCAAGTACGTTTACCAGGTACGTGTACTCTTCGTGAATATATTTGTCATGGTATGTGTACCCTTAAGACAAATATAAGTTCCTGAACTCACAGAACTTTTCCGGTTTGCATACCGGATATGGATACCACACCAGTTTAAAACCCAACAGTTCTTTTTCGATATACATACTAGGTATGCACACCATTCCAGGTTCACGAGTTCACAGACTTTTTGTGGTATGGATATCGGGTATGCATACCACTAAGTCACTGTGAACATATAGCTACGTCGGTACGTGTACTGGGTACATGTACTGCGGCTCCGGACCTATAACAGTTTTCCCAGTTTGTGAAACTGGTATGCATACTGTCCTGTATCCAGATGTACAATAGTTCTATTTTTCTCTCTAAATCAATTCGAAACATTCTCAAATAACATGAATGACACATATCATTGTTCCAGGCTATTTTCGAATGATAATCTTGAATCATAATTTAGATTATGAACAATAAATTTTTCTTAACCGAGAATCATCAAGTATGAACAAATGTTTATTAAGCTTAGTCATATATATATTTCGAGAACTAATTACCAAGATAAACTTGACTCGAAATTCTTGATATGCTTACGATAGTCAAATTTCAACGCCTCATAGATAGAAGGATGGATATAACTTGAGAAATAGGTGGTTCAGTCTTCAGTTACATTTTGTTGAAGAAGTTCTCTAAAAGCTTCTGTTGATCTTCGACTTCAAATGGTAGAACGCAGTGATGTCCGATTCTCAACTACATACTTCTATCCTAATCCGAGACTTAACTAATTGTAGACTAGAAATCAAGATATAGTTTTGACAACTAAATTTGACAAGAAGATTGAGATAGCAACACTTGTGAGTTCGACCGAGCAATGCTCTAACATCCTGGACAATGGAGCTGCATAGTCCGACGATGAAGCGCCAAGATGTCCGAGACAAGAAAGGCTACTTAACACATGCAATATTATATGATAATGTCACATATTCGTAATCCAGATTTATCCCAGCTCAAGGGATGGATTAAGGATGCAAGATAAGTCATGAGATGACTTATGCTTGGCCTAAGGCTTGGATAATGTAAATGCAGCAGTAGCGCATGCCAAAGGCACCATTGTAGTCGGTTGCTCGGCAAAGTGATGCAAATAAAGTTTATGGCTTGTAGACCAAAGTTAGCCAAACTGTTAGAAGGGACATTGGTACATATTCATACTAATTGGTAGCATCCAAGAGTCTGTGAAGCATGGCCTGATCATAAGTAGCGCAATGATAGCGCATCATAAAGCAGAATGACGCAAGGATGGCCTAAGGAGCGGTTATAAGTTGGTTATACGCAGCACAAGCATGTCATAGTAAAGAGTTGTCTTGAAGCGGTTATAAAGTTGGTTTATAACCTTGTTTGGCATCTTCTAACCACCAAGTACAGTTGTGGCATCAATTGGTGCAACAACACAAAATTTGGCAGTTGAAAAACATATTGGCGGTTAGGAAAACCACCTATGGACATGTGGTTGTCCATAGACTGTTCAAGCGGTTGCACACAAGTTTTGGCCTGATCCTAGCATGTATAAATAGCTTAGAGATCAATAAGTTCAGGGTTGTTCAACTGGAGAAGAACCACAGAATTGTAGAGAGAGTTAGGCATTCACCAAACATGGTGAATGGCCTGTTTGGTCCATGTAATGGACTGTTTTATGTAATCTTCCTTAATGCAATAAAATTGGTTTGTTGCGTTATATCTTTGTGTTTATGATGTTGCTGATCTTGGTGAGTTTATTTAAGTACATGGCAAACCTCTTATGCTTATGGGGGCGTAAAGAGTTAGAGAGAAAAGAAGAAATTAAGACTTCCGTTGTGTAAAGCCTTAAAAGTGAAGGCATATGCATGCTTTGGTGCAAATGTGCAAGGCTGAGTACTTGCGGGTAAAGTTGATTCACTGAACCATAGAGTATTGATGGTCATATCCCATGAAAAAATTTAGACCGCAAAATAGACATGTGACACCTAGACATATGAAAGGGTAGTGTCCGAATGTGTTTGATACCCATAAAGAGGGGTGTTTGAATGATTTTGATGGCGGTGGTGTAAATGTTTTCAATGGAATTTGGAGCATATCATATGGTCCTTTGTTTTAGTCTCGAAAGTCCAACGCAAAAACCGTTGTAGTGGTTATATAGACGTACACCAGTAGCGGTCGTCAAATTGTAATGACTGGATTGCTTTTGTGATCTCTGGATGAGATGGTCTTGTGCACATTCCTAGTGGGTTTCCCCATTTTGATGGGTAAGGATAGTTAGAACCGGATGGAAAAAACTGTCTACACCAGACAAATAGCACTTGTGCATATAGCTTTGAGCCTTTGACGTAGCAATCCTACCCGCTAAAGCTGGTGAACCATTCAAAATGATAAAAGAGGCCCTACACAGATTAGGGTCCTGTGCGGTCTCTCACCTTGTGCTATCTCAGGCCTGGCTCTGATTTCAGTCTATGCGAACTGGGAAGTGTACTACCATTCAGCTTGGGGCTATTCACGTCGTACAGGCTGCTTATTATTCCCGTATATGGAAATTAGGCGATCTATAATCGGTGTGATTTATCTTTAAGTTTGTGCACTTATACTACTCCCAACTTCCAAGTACCTCTTGTTCGATAATCGGAGTAATTATTAGTTATTATTACTGCTTTCACTCTTTTCACACTTCCATCCAGTGACCGAATTGTTTAGAACACCAGTAATCATAAATCCCACATGATAACAGTCGTACACTTATTCTTGTGCTATTACTCTGATAAACTTATTTTATGTTGACCAACTGATTTGTCCAGTCCAATTTATATATTAGTACTTTATAAATACAGATTTTTGGTAGGTAGCGAGTGACCAGCTGCAAATTTTAAACTAGATAGAACAAACCGATCAATATTTGTCATGAATTTCACCAAGATTTCTATAAGTCTAAACCATATTATATGCTGGATTTCTAGCCCCATTCAACGACTAACAGATAGATTCGTCAATTATAACTTCTGGTTCGATTAAAGAAACTTGCCAAAAATGGAATTCTCCATTATCTGAAGATGCTTGTTTTTTTCTTAATCCAGATTAGTGCGTAATTAAATGTGATCCCGATTATGGCTGTCAACAGGTCCGCGTACCATTGGACCCAGAAATGGGTCCGGTTTTTATAACTTAGGTCCGGTTGTTAAACTAATGAATTCAGAATCGGACCCAGTAAAAAAACCAGGTACGCATCAGTTCAGGTACCCATTCGGTATTAAGAAAAAAGGATTTTAATAAAGTGCCACACTTTTAATTTCATATTTAAGAAAGTGACACTGTATTTTTCAGAATTTATTAAAAATGTCATACTGTTGACCTTTTCCATCTTGTTTTTTTTTTTTTGTTTAAAAGGTTAACTGCCGTTAGTGCATACGTGTCATTAAATCGCCCATATAAAATAACATTCAAGCCCTTGAATCAGTTAACTGGGAACAAGTTAACCAGTGATTGAGTAGAGAGTTAACTCGTGACTCGATACGAGTTGAAACAAACTGAAATCATTGCTATGAAATCCCACAGTCAACATTGATAAGGAATGAGAAATAAAAGATACAGGCTGGCACCATTAGCAACTCCACTATCATCTCAGTTGCAGCTCATTGTAACACTACACCCTTTTCTGCACCAGCACCAACCCATCCAAGCAATTACTTTACCTCCAGTTGTTGCTCATCTACTTGCAAATTCAACTGCAACTCACTTCCCTTAGCAGCAACCACTAGTCATCTTCTATGACTCACCATTAGTACCAGCCTCATTCTTTCTGTTCTTAACCTGAACTGCACAGAACCACCATTGTAACTGCATCTTCTCCAAGCTCTAATTCTACTCAATCCTACAACAGCAACATTCAGATTTGTTTGTCTTTCTCTGCAACCATCACCTGCAGCTTAGCTCAACACATCATCTCTCCACATTAACATAGCCTCACCATCAAGAACTTAACCACAACAACATGTCTTCTGAATTCATAACCACCAACACCTAGCTGCTCTAGAACTGATCATAGCAACAACACTTTCTTGTACTTACTCTCAGCACCAAGCTCTCCAAATACAACAGCTACACCTTCTCAGTTGCAACTCAAATTCACCATTTAATCAACAGCCTAACCTGTAAACAGACCCATCTTAATTTCTTCATTAGTCTTCAAGAGAAACCCCAAATTTCAGTAGCATCACCAATTGCTTTCACAAATCAACCAACATCTCCATTTCTCATCAATTCAGACACCGTAATTACTTAAGTACCAGACTCAGTGATTCCCTGTAAACCCCATCTTATTTCTGAACTTCAAACCCTTCTGAATCTCGACCTCAACAACAACAACAGATCCTTTTCTTGATTGATTTCTGGTCTTGAAACTCCACCAAACCCTAACTCTATTGAAAATAACACCAACTGAAGCATCTCCTCCTTTGATTCTCTTCACCGATTCTACCATCTTCCCTGATCAAACAAACCCTAGTTTTCTTCTTCTGCTTCAATTGAATCAATTAAAAATGATAAGTGATCAATTCATATAAAATTGCAAATACCCAATTCATAAATTAGCAAAAGAAGTTGATATATACTAAAATCCCCAAATTCTTCAAGAACCCTAATATAGAGAAATCCACAAATTGACAATTAGAAACCCCAAATAACCGACTGAAATTCAAACAAACATCAATAAGATGAATTACCACTAACCCATAATGTGAAATTGAGAGGACTTACAAACAATAGTTTCAAATTTCTGCTGCTGCCAATGATCATCTTAATCTGCAGTGAACAATTATTCTTCCTCCTCCTACGTCTCTTTCTCTTCAGCCAATCCTTTAATTAAATCATCCACAAAATTTATAGTTCCACATATATAAGAAGAGTGTGTGTATATACAGAAGAACATAAACGAAACGAGTTGTGATAGTATACAAAAGAACCAGAAAGACAAAAGGTTAGACATGAATGATATCAGGATTATTTTTCTTATAAGATATAAGGAAATTGAGAAGGTTAGTTAGGTAATCATGCTTTTTTTTTTTTTTGATGTGGGCCTTAACAAAATTCTTAACGTGGATGGCATTTTATATAATTTGACGAAAAAAACGGTGACATTTTATTAAACCCGATAGTGAAAGTTTGGCATTTTTTTATAAAATTCCCTGAAGGAAATTATTAGAAAATTTCTTTTAAAGCTTATTATATTTCTCTTTGTAGCTTGAACCTAAACTATTTTTATAAAGATTTATAATTATTTTTTTATTAATATTCTAAATAAATATTAAATAAGAAAAAAATGAAAAATGAAAAAAAATCAAAGTCAAAACTAACCGGATACTAATAATTGTGCTAATATGATGATTAAAGAATGGATAAACGGGTACCCGAAGGGTATAACCCATTTGGACCCGATAAGATTTCGGATCCAATCGGATAATACCCTTCGGGTCTTAAGTTGTTAATGGATCCAATCTTAGGATCCGGATCCAAATCAATTGTGTCGGTTCGAATCTGGGTAATTGGGTACTTATTGACAGCCCTAATACCGATATTATATACCCGTTAATCTCTCGGACAAAGACCGCATAGAAGCAATGCCAAATTAATTTATCACTACCACTGCACCAAGTTGTTATCAATGATGAACAGATTGTATTTAATTCCATGGAAATAACATGTATACCTTTGTTTGATTAAAAAGTGTATTACCGTGGAATTGTTGGTCTATTTTAGAAATATTCTTAATTTATTTCTAGGAAATTCCAAGAAACGTCTTTCTTACCTCCTCAGAGTATTACTTCTATGGAGTTGCTTTCTTTCCCCGATGTCAAACACACCCTAAAAAAAAGAGAATGCTAAACTAAATGCACACAATTAACGGTAAATAGACTACTGTTAAAATCTAAGAGTCGAAGGAAACGACTAAATGAATCTTAGCTTAACTAACTAATCACCACTCATCATTACAAGTGAAACACTAGGCATAGTGTGTCACACAATATTATTATCCCTCTCGAATGAGAGTGGATGAACTACTTTGAGCTTTCATGTTTCACAAATTGAAACCTTAGAGCTGTTAGACATTTAATTCAGCAACTTTGATTAACATTCGAATGGCAGATCGTCGCTAAAATAAAAAATTGTGCAAGTTCCTTTGCAAATGGATAAGTATTTCCAAATGCTTCACTGTGTTGTGGAAAAAAGGATTAGAGCTAGAACCTAAGGTAATATATTCCTTATTATCACAAGGACTAGTAGGAAGAGCATGAAGAAAAATGTACCAATCATTCAATAATTGACATATCCAAAGACTTTCAGCTGCAGTTGATGCTAAAGATTTATATTCTACTTCTGTTTATATTCTAGAACCAGTAGGTTTTAAATTAGATAACCAGTAGATGGGATCTTACCGACAAATCACAATAGCCACTTGTGAATCTTTTGTCATCCATATTACCATCCTAGTCTGCATGTAAAACGCTGTAAAGTTATACATATAAAACCCTTTGAAAGTAACAAGCATGATCAGTTTTTATCTTTGACATGTGTTAAAATCTACTTGGTCACATATTGTGTAGCTTGCATATGATGAAAAATCTGGTTTACTGCAAACCAAATTCTGGTTTAGTCCAAGTCAGGTATTGTGTGGAACTAAGTAGAGACTTAAAATCAATTGTGTTAGAGCATAGCTCGGTTGAACTCACTAAGCGTTGGTATGTCAAGTTTGGTTGTCATATTTTAGTGACTCAAAACTCATCTAAATTCGCTTGATTGTATACTAAAGTCAACTTTGTTTAGGTTAGACTAGAAAGTCTAGGAATGTTGAGACATATAAGTATTGCTCCAAAGACCTGAAGAAAGTGATGAAGAAGCAAACTACAACGACAACATCATCATTCCTCTTGAGGTTAGTAATATTGACTTGAACTTCTTTCATTCCTAACATATCTTTCAAGTCGTGCTATATTGAAAACATAACTTCGAAGCTGTATATACTGTACATATTGTATGATACTCTAGTGATGTGACATGGTCATATTTGTATGATCATAGTATTAGGGAATTAGACTACGAAGTATAACGCTTATCTTTTGAACTTCGTAGATATGACATCGACATAATCTTGTATATACTATTATGATTATGTGAATGGGTTATGGTGAAGATTTCATCCTAGGAAACAATGTTTTACATTTGTTTACAGGAAGTAAATTCATGAACTTGTTTTATGAATCGAAAGGGAAATCGTTAGGCTTATTGGTACGGCTATTCATTGCAAATCTTTGGATTACCAATATGTGTGAGATGGTAGAACCGATCGTAACTTTGTTATGTATCTTGGTATAACTAATCACAATGTCTGACTTATGATTTGGTATGACTAGCTTTTATTAATTAGTGTAACTGATCCTAAGTAATCACCATGAGATGGTATGATCGATATTTATAATTGGTGTGGCCGATCCTAGTAATTGGTGTGACTGATCACAGAGTGTTGTGTAATTGATCCTTATAATTGGTGTAACCGGTCCTGGTAATTGGTGTAACCGATCCTGGTAACTGGTGTAACCGATCACAAGCAATACCATGAGTATATGGTAACCTGTCCTGGTAATTGATGTAACCGATCCTGGTAACTGATGTTACCGGTCCTGGTAACTTGTTTGACCGATCACAAGTGTTTCCATATTAAAGTATAACTGATCCTAGTGATTGGTAGAACCGATTGAACCCATGTATGTAATTTGATATTTGATCAATCACATAGTGATCTTGGAATACAGGTGAACCAATTCTAAACTTGTTTGGAAGTGTGGTATAACCGATTCCAAGAATGTAAATCCATGTAAATATGAATAAGGATTTACAGTAAAAAGATGTCAGCATACTTTTAACACGTTCAGGACGTTCAGTAACTCTTATCATTTATTGTTCAAAGATATTCCTTAGTACTCAAAGAGATCTTGTGCAGAAATAAATTGAGAATCTTGTAATTAAGGTTTTTGGTTTTATATGCCTTAATTACCAGCAATTAAATTCATATCTCTAGAGAATAAAATTAGTAATGTGCATTTACTAATCGGAGATTTTCTATTGAGATATTTCGGAAATTTTGGACAAGCATTTATTGGAATCATGAAAACCGAATTTTGCTATTCATTGCATATCTTGAGAATATTTTCGGTTTTCGAAATTCCTTGGTATCCAAACATCCTTGGTCTATAAATACCTAAGTTTGCATTTCTAGCAAACTATCCTAAGAGGCAGGAAAACTTCATCTTTTTGTTGTTTCTTGTGGAGCCGTCTATCCGGAGAGGAAAGTACCCTAATTAGGCGAAATCTCTTACGACCGCTCGTTTAAAGACTTTCGTGGGATCAAGAAGCTCTACGAGTACCGTTGGTGGGAAACTAGATAATTACAGTGTTATTAGTTTTCGATTGATTTGATTGACTAACGGTTGTTGAAAATTTGATTGCACTTAGTTTGTTTATTCCTGGGAGTCCTCTCTTCTGATATAAGATTCACACAAACTAGATCTTAGTATCGACGGGATCTTTAGAATTGTTTGTAGATCTAAAGTCATCTTGTGATAATTCATTGTTAACAGACTTCGTTCTGTGTGTGATTGATCACAAGAGATTCAGGTGGTGTTGTGCACGTTTTTATTGAAGATTAAAGAAGATTTGAAGAAAAAGAAGATTTCTTATTTGGTTCTCATATCTTTGGGTGTGCACAAACCTTGATCGGATAAGATCCAACTTGAATCGTATTTATTCGATTGATTAGTTGCGAGATCGGCATTACTTTATAGTTTCTTGTTGGAATCTATATCGATTGATTGCAAATCTAAACTTGACTACTTTGGTAGTTATTGGATAGATTGATCTAACCATGCAAAGGAGTTTATTAGATTAAACGGAAGATCCTTTGCGTATGACTTGAGATATCTTTATCTTGAAAGAATCGAAAGAGTTGTTACCAAACAGATTTGTTGTTCCTTTACTGTTTGGAATACGATCCAAAGGAATTGTTCAAATGCGTGCACTCATCGAAGTCGGAAGCGTAGGGATACTGAGGAAACTAAGTGAAATAGGGGTAGTTGCTTGGTCTTAACTATACAAAGTTTGTGTAGATTTTGTATAGCGGCTTAATTCTGAGAGTATTCAATTCTGGACTAGACCCCGGGGTTTTTCTGCATTTGCAGTTTCCTCGTTAACAAAATCTTGTTGTGTCTTTTACTTTTCTATTTTCGTAATTATAATTGTTTATTATAATTAAAAGTACAATACACAAACGTTAACTCTGATATACTTGATAGTGATCCTATAGAGTTTGGTTAAGTCCGAACCTATTATCAAGTATCACACTTTGGTAGTTGGACAGAAGAATCACAAGCTTAGTAACATCCAAATTTATTTTCTGGATTTTCAGGAACATATTTGATCTGAGAAGAAAGTAAGCCCTTAACACTTATCTGAACCACTAAGCCCAAGAAATATTGAAGATTAACAAGGTCCTTGACTATCAAATATAAACTCAAAGTGTAAGATTAAAGATGTGCAGTGAGGAGCATCATTGTCTATGATGATGATATCTGTTAGAGCATTACTCAGTTGAAGCCACAGGTCAATTGTCAAATGACCCGATAGTCAATCGGTTCCTTTATGCGCATCTCCCTCTGGATAGAGAATAGGAATTCCTTTTATTAACCTCACATCTCTCAAGTGACGGTTGGTCTTCCGCGACGTGTGAGAAACTTTACAGTTTCTTTCAGTTTTTTCTTCCCCTTTATAACCGCCACGTTCGAGCCTCGAGATTACCTATATATAGACTCCCTGGATTATCCTTTCCCTTTATTTTACCTTGTCATTTTTATTTTTACCTCATATTTAATACACCATATACACGCCATGTCCAGCGACTCTACCAGTAGTAGTTCATCTGAAGGGGAGGAAGAGGCGGAGTCCGGGGAAGTGATGAGCGCTGACTCCGAAGAAACTAAGTACGCGGCTCAGGAAATATTGCATATACCATTACCAGCAGATGGCGAGTCATACACAATCCGAAAAATCACAAGCACCCCCGTTCTGAAACGCGCATTGAAATTGAGAGGCCTCCGTGGTGGTCAGCGCGTCCTTCCTATGGATGACGTCCTTGTTCCGCGCCTTCTCAATCCCTTTGTATTACCCTATCCTCCTGCTCCCGGATGGCTCATGTATCCTAAGGTATACACTTTAGACACTTTTTCATTTAATAAAGTTCCGCGCATGGCTATTCACCGTGGCGATTATAATCTCCCTGCTATTGAGAACCGTTCCACATCCGCGATGCCCGCCGTATGTCCGCATTAGACGTCTTATATTTGCTCCAACCAAGATCATGTAGTTTCTCTTTGCTTAGCAGGTATTGATGAAGCTATAAACTTGTCTCTTAAGAGAGAAGTAGTTATATGTAGGCATGACATAACGCAGCTTTTTTTGTCGTTGGACGTCTTCCGTCCATACCCTGTTCGTTGCGTGGGGGGAAGACACCATAGTCTTAGAGGACGTGGTCACTCTCACGGGATTTCCTATTCATGGTAGTCATTCATATGAATAGGAACCCATCTTCGAAGCTCTAAACGACAAAGACAAGGAGTTATGGGCATATCTGTTAGATTGTAAAGACAATTCTTGCAACGAGCAGGTGAGGAAAGATCAGTTGCCAGTACGGTGAGGAAGCAGGGGAAAAGCTGCAACTGCTAGTAAGAAGGAGAAGTTGTCCTCTGCTACCAAAGGCAAGGCTAAAGCAGTCGAGGATAAGAGATCTTCTTCACCACGTCCCATAGGGGAGCGTTTACTCGCCAGTTCTACTCGCGCCTATGAAGCAATTCATGGCTCACCGATTCCCTCGGAGCGGACAATCCCTGAATTGGTCGTCAAGCGCAATCGGAGCGCCTCCTTACCACTTTGGATCAACTATTGGGCTTCGCAGTTGGTTGACAAAAAGGTTATGCCTCCCCACAAGAAAGAGAAGAATCCTCGCGCCGAGATGACCGATTATATTTTGTTCTGGCTTTGTCATGGTGTGTTCGAGTATAGCCCTCAGGATACTATCAAGAGCGAGCTTGTGCCGATGGCCATGCTGTTGTCTAGGGGTGTTTCTTTTCCTATCGCGCCAATGTTCTTGGGCGGCCTATATCATCATTTGGACCTGTTTTTCCACGAGGTTCGTATAGTTAATACGGTTCACAAAGTCGAGACTTATATTCCTGCTTCTTTCATGCAAGCGTGGTCAAGGGAACACCTCCCTGACTATGCTCCCGACCCCCACGTCTTAGCAGTTCATCGCGAGGAGGATGTTGAACAGGACGATGGTACCATTAGCAAGACCATTGTCACCTATGGTTATCCGCGGATGGCTCTTTGGAATGGTAAAGGGAAAGTGCCCAAAGGTGACATAGCTAAATTTATGGACGTGACCAAAAACTTCAATCCTTTCCCTTACCATGACGATCGTTAAGGTCCGGGGCATTACGATTTTACTTTGCCGCTGGAGGGTACAGGATTAGATTCGATGCAATCCCTGTCAAAGTCGGATTTCGATTCGGTAATGGCAGTGTTACCTAGTTATCTCCCTGGATTTTACGCTGGTAAGTTCATTGCTATGTCCTATAGCCCTGACCGTGCGGCTCGACAAGTTGGTTTTGATCAAGGGGCTCCATCTAGTTTCACGCCTTCGAGCGGCTCCGATATTTCAGACGTTATTGCCAGTTTTGATTGTTTCGTCTTCAAAGGACCAACGCGCTTAAGCGGACGAGGAATTAATTTTTCTTTCCAGCAGCCAGTTCCTGAGCGCCCTCTGGCGGTTACCGAGATGGCTCATGGGTATCAGCTTCTCATTCGTCGCTGGGCCTTAAAATTTCTATTGTGTGACCCATCTCATCCTCCTGATTTGTCCTCCGCGGATCTCCGTATTTTACATGCGTCTGGTCGAGTTAAACTTGACGAGGTGATAGCTGAGGAAAACAATCTTAAATCGGGTACGAAATGTCGTCCTCTAGACCCATCGGTGACTTCTTGGGATCCCCTGAGGGTCATGAGCCCATAAGGAAGAGGAAAGGGACAAAACCATCTTCCAACCGGAAGCCTCCTAAACTCCATATCCCTAGGCCTGCTGCTAGTCTTCCGGAGCCCCATGTATTTCCTTAGCTTTTCTTTGTTATATTTCCTTCTCTCTCCTTTTATTTTTATTGGTGTTTGTTTGTTTTTTGTTTATTATATTATTATTTTTATAAAACGGTGAATCCTGCGTTCTCAGGAAGCTCCTCTATCTAATTCGTGTGGTGGAAGGCGCCCTCTTACTTGATGGAGGAGTATCTCAATATTCCTGAGAAGGATTGGTCTAAGAAGAGCCTTGCTAAGAAGGCTAAACGGGAAGCAGCTAAGTTTTCCATTTCACATCCTTGTTCTTCTACTGATGTTCTGCCTCTATATCTCGTACATGCTCGACAAAGTATCCCATCACGATCCCAGCGAAGCACTGGTACTAGCCCGACCCCTTCATTCGTGTATCTCATGTAGAATCTTATAGTTAAATTGTCTAAAGTGGCTGGATGGGTGTCTCCGCGCCTTCACATATCATCTGTTAACCCTTTACGGGTGGAGACCCTTCATATTAGGGGCCAAGCTTTGGAGTCCCCCAGTGATGTGCTTTATTCGCTAAGCCCTTCAGGGTCGAACCGGTAATTTTTAGGTGGGTCCTCCACCCACGTGGCACCCCAGCCATACTATCCTGAAGGTAGTTACTCATTCTCTGCTTGGCACGTGTATCTCTATTTAATGGCATTTTTTGTCTTTCTCTCTCTCTTTTTTTTTTACTTATATAATTGGATTTTTTTTCCTTTGCAACATTACTTATCCTTTGTTTTGCAGGTTCTACGAGTGACTCCGGGTCTTCTTCTGGCTCTTCAACGTCTCGTTCGAAGCCTTCTGATCCCCGCTTGATCCTCCTATCTCTGAGGTTAGTCTTTTCCTCGCATGGTCTTCTTTTTCTTATGATTTATTATTATTATGTATCATTATTATTGCTTTTATTCCCTTATAAGCTGCGCCTTCACATGTTCATTAGCGCTTGCCCATCATTCGTCATTCAAAAAAAAATTGTGCATATGTATCCTTTCCCAGGACATGGGTAATAAACTGGAAAACATGAGGCTCTAACATCGAAGGTGGGAGGCGCGTGAATCCTGGTGGTGATGGGTCTGTAAAATGCGCTTGGTTAGATGGTAATAATTCTGCATTAGTTGATCATTCGGAGAGGCGCCCCAACGCTTCTGACCCGTAATCAGTCCCTGAGGATGTGAAGTTTTGCTTTTCGAGGGTGGTGGATGCCGCAGAGGATGGTGTTGATCCAATCACTTATAGGATGGTTCATGGCTTTTGGGTACCATCTGCCTTGGCTGCCACTTATAGGGATATTGTAGAGCGCGGCGGAGGTCATATGGTAAAGGAGGGTCTCCTCGATATGCGGACTTTGTGCTATATGAATAGAAATATTCTTGAGATAGCTGACTAGCTTACGAGGGTGAAGGACGGTCCTATTGATTCAAGCGTGTTGCATGGTTGGCAGACCACCATTCTTTCAGCAATCAACCTCGACTTTCAAGTAGAGTGCTTGGGCGAGTTATTGACAAAGGTGAAGGATCGTAATGACCAACGCGTACATCTTCCGGGTCAGATTTCTAAGTTGGAGAAAAAGTTGGTTAACCTTTCTAAGGTAACTTCTGAGAAAAAGGTAGCGCTGAACCAACTTATCGCCAATGTGGGAGCAGCGACTTGTGCATCCCAGCAAGCGGGGATTGTAGAGGAGAAAGTTCATGTGGAGCTTAAGAGGAAAAGACAGGAGTGGTCTATGTTCCAGTATACTTGATATACTCTGTTTTCATTTCCTTTTTCTTCCTTTTACTATTTATTTGTTTCGTGCATCTTCTTTCCTTTGGACAATTTGTTGTATATTTTGTTGTTTGCGGATATTTTAGTTGTGGGAAGTTGTTATATTTAAGTTTAGAGGTTGCACTCTGCGCTCTCTGCGCTCTTTATGTTTTTCGTTAATTCTATTTTTATTATGTTTTACGTAAAATTCTATGATCCGCGTCTTGGAGTATCTTGTGTTGTTATTTATTTTATTTTATTTTTGTAAGATGTGTTACCTAGTGTTGATGGGGAAAAACGATTTGCTGTTTTTTTTAGGAAAGTGAAGAGATGACCGTTCGGACGAGACTCCTAAACCGAATAAACTGCTTAACCTCAAACAGATGCACTGCACGGGAGTGCTTTGAGTTCGAGAGATCAATCTGTAGGACTCTGGCCTAAACCAAGTCAATGGCCGTTCCAGAGTCAATTTGGTCACAAAGAGGAAGATGGGTCGATCTGTAGGAGGGAAGCTGAGAATTGTGGGATCAATGATGATCAAGGATTGTGGATGTGTTGAAGGTTTCTGCAAATATATGAACTGTCGAGTTCTGTAAATAAGTTTCGATCGAGAAAATTTTCTGTCTTTAGTCATCGATTTTGGACTTATTTATATTGTCAGAATAGTAAACACATTGATCCCAGTAAGTGTGACGGTTTCTTGAGTGAAAGAATGAGAGAGTGGGAGATCGTGGTAAAATCAGTTCCATGTCGTGTGGAGACTTAGTTGATCGTCCACCAATTACTTTGCTAACTCCCTCAACCGCTTGCACAACTTACTCACGTTTCTCTTCGTGGATGAACACACGTGCGGTAGGCCGCCAGACCAAAACCATAATTAATATCCCCCATGTGACGTGATTGATGTCTCACGAACGTGGAGTCTGCAACGCAGACGTGTATTTGATTGGTCAGTCGTTGACTTGATTAGACAGTGAGTCTAAGTTTTTTTGAATTGAGCATGATTGACGAATGCTCAGTGATTCATGGATTGAACATGTCAGACGTATAGTTCTTGAATGATGTGGATATTGCTCGTCTGAGAAAATATTGTAAATTCGATGAATTGTTGAATATTGAGTTGAATCAATATTCGGCGATAAATTACTGAATATTGATAGTTGGATCAATATTCGAGCAATTGAGCAAGTATTGCTCATTCGATGAATTATTGGTAACGTGACCCAATAGAATATTAATTAAAATATTGGTAGCCTACCAAATATCATATAATTAACCCAGATGTTGATTGTTGGGTCAACATAAATTTATTAGCGTTTGAAATTTCTCAAAATCATGATTTGCAGAGCATTTGTTTGAAACCCTAATTTTGATCAATTGTTCATCAATTGATGATTTATTGAAAATAGGATACTGAGTGAAGGAGTGGCCGACTACATGGTATGATGGACAACCATATAGCGCCCAAGTGCTCGAGTGAGCGTGCACCAAAGTCCTTTGTTGACTGGTTGGTGAAAGGATGATTAAATTCCGGTTTAATCACTTATTGGAATAGTGTTCGTCTGAGCATTAGGTGATAAAACCTAATTATGGAGAAGTGAGGGACCGTCCAAGGGAGCATAGAACCGGCCCTTTGGTGGCGTGGGACCAGCTGACGGTCGATTGAGCAAATTCCAAGTTGGTTGGAAAGAGTTTGGACCCAATATGAGCAATTGAGCAAATTAGGTAAAAATTATAAAGATGTGTGGGACCGGCTCCTTGTAAGCCTTAGGGACGGCCTTGGTTTGTAAAGAAAGCATGCCCGTGTCACCATAATGTTCGTGTCTCAGTCCTGGGAGTTTTGGTATTTTCTGGTGTGCATTTGAGCAATATTTTGGATTTTCAGAAGAGTTCGATCTTTGACTGAAATTCTTGATTTTGCTCGAATGAGCAAGTAAAACTTTGCCCATTTGATCAATACTTTGAGAATATTAAAATAATAATATTTTAATATTTTTCTTGAGTAGCCCAGTCGGTCATGTGACCATTAGACTTTTTGGCTTTTTCACCGTTTGAGCAATATTTGAGAAAATACGAAGAAACCAGGGTTTTTGCTCAAACGGAGGAGTTTCATGAGACGAGGGAAATAATAATTATGAAAACAAGGGACTGCAAGGTGTGGGACCGGTCATGGCTAGGGCATGGACGACCGGCTAGGTAGCCCGGTCCCGTGACACTTTCCCCTATTTTTATTATTTTTCAATCTTGAAGGAAAATATGGAGAAACCGTGAGTTTTACTCAAACAAGGAAAGTTGCTCTAATAAAGGAGTCTTCATGAGATCATGAAAATAATAAATAAGAAAAAATAAAGGAAGAGGCGTGGGGGACCGGCCACAGCGGCATGACCGGTGGGCCCGGTCCCTAGGCGCCTCTTTTATATTTTTTATTATTATTTTCTCTCTCCTTTTTGCGTGGGTTTCCTCATTTGTCCATATTTTTGAATGCTCGTTCGTGCATCATCGTTGAGTACACTGTATTATTTTCTTGGGGCTTACTCGGTGATAGTCCAGATGCCCGATTGTTGAGTAATTAATACTAATTCATGAAATTCAGCGGAGAATGGTTCATGAAACGGAGTAATAAAATGAATTGAGTATCTATTACTAATCCATGAAATCTAGTCGGAGAATTCAAGGAACAGAGTAATGAGATAAAATGGTTATCTATTACTAATCCATGAATCCAGCCGGGGAATTCAGGGAACGGAGTAATGAGATATAATAGATTATTTTCTAGGAATTCAGCGGATGAATATCACGATAGAATTAATCTATTTGCAGAATCGAGATATGAGATAGTTGGAAGCATCATATTCGTTCTGAGGGGTGTATAGTCAGGGAACAACGAACGGCGTGACGTCCTGAAGGCGTTAAGCTCTCTAAAAAACAATTATGTCTAGAGAACCGCCCAATCATCAAGATTTTATACACGGTCTCTCTACATAGTCAGGGAACAACGAACGGCGTGACGTCCTGAAGTCATTAAGCTCTCTAATAAACAATTATGTCTAGAGAACCGCCCAATCATTATTTTATGTAGAGGTGGGTCTCTCTATGTAGTCGGGGAACAACGAACGGTGTGGCGTCCTGAAGGCGTTAAGCTATCTAACAAACAATTATGTCTAGAGAACCGCCCAATCATTTGATTCTACATAGAGGTCATGATGAAATGTGAAGCATCGAACGCTCAGCTGGGAGGCCTTTCGAGAAACATAGTCATCATGGCTCTGAGAGGAACGCTCACTCAGTCAGAGATCGTGAAACGGTTCACGGATCGTAAAATATGAATCGTCACATGCATTCCTGAAGCCGGGCCAGAAACATGCAGTATCATGATTTTACGATTTTAGCCCTTGTCGAAAATCCACCATCAATATTAAGTCCCCTGCTTAGTGGGGGATAGTCATGTTCCGCAGTAAGCATTTAGATAGTGATTTTCCAGTGGACGAGATAAGCAGTCGGACTTAGTCGTACAAAGGCATTTTAAGAATCCCCGATTTGCTCTAATGATGTCATGTATGAGCAAATGCTCAGGTAAGGACCCTGAAAGTATGATAGAGTGTCATCTCGTGAGTACAGAAAAACGAAGCACTGCTTATTTGGACGGTCGGACGTCCAGTTTTGGTCGATTTAGCGTTTACGGGCCCAAGACCAAAAAGGAAATCCTTGTTTTAGGAACAGACATTCGTTCGTTTGTTAGTTTAAGAAACAAACAAAATAGTCCCGAGTCTAATGATAAAAAATTTGTCTATGAGTTTTCACGAAAACCAAATTTTTTATTTTTAAAATATGTGGGATTTCACAAAATGGAATAAACTCTCGTTTCAAAGGTGGATGCTCGTACGAGAGAAAAGGTTTTTTTTTTTTTTTTTTTGAATAGACGTGCGTCTGTTAGTAATAAAAAAATTGTTTATGAGGTTTCATTAAATTTTTTTATCTTCAAGCTTTCAGAAATCTTTGAAAATATACTCTCGTTTCAAAGATGAATGTTCGCGCGAGGGAGCAAAGAATATATATATATATCTTTCAAATTTACGTGAGTTTCACGTTAAAATATATTTTTTGTAAATCAATGTTTTGATTTTTAACAACTGTTGAAAGTAGACAATTATATATGGTGAAATAATGTCTGTATGTGAGTTTTCACAATTGTAGAATGGACGTCTGTCCAATTTTTGAAAACCCAGTGAATGTTCATACAGTAAAAATTTACGTGGGTTGTTCACGATTTTATGAAAATCAATTTATGATTTTTGAATAATGGACTTTGCCCGTCTTTGCAGGTTTGAAGAAACGAACAAGTTTTAAAAACTTTTGTGCTAAGTTCACTACTGTTAGTGGAATCGTAAACAGGTAAGAGTTGGATGGTTACCATTTTTGTAGACGTTGTTGTGAGCATCTTTATTCATGATTCATTGTTTTGTTGAATCCTGCGCTTTGTATGAACGATGTGCTAAAGTATAAATGTTATGCATCTGTCACAACCACTTTGCAAGAATGAATGACTCCCATGATGACACTTCCATAGATGATATTTCCAGAGATGACATCTCTACGGATGCAACTTCAAGATATGGTACTTCTGGGACCTCTGAGTGATGGTGAGAGATCCTTCATACTGAGTTGTACTCCTGGTTACTTAGTATGAGTAATACATGGAGAGTTCTTCGTGGAAGAGTATAACATTGACAGAGCAGCACGCCAGATGGGCTTTAACTAATGTGTTTCGGACGTTCGAAGGAATAAACCATCAGTTGAACAACTTTAGGCTCATTTGGATTACACGTACCTGAATGGTCGTGAATATATGTTTCCTTGCTCTAACCGAGCCACATATGAAACTTCGGGTTATATCGGTTTCTGGACCCAGCAACTTGAACACCTTCATGACTTTGTAATAGCTGCTCGGACTCCCTCAAAAGAACCTCCTACTATTGAGATGGTATCCGCTCGGCCGAGATTGAAATATCCATATGACGGTCGTGTTGTGAGACCTCGGATCGATGTGGATTACTCAGAAATAACAGTGAGTCTTCGGGGCATAGAATCCAGAAGTAAGGATTATAGAATGATACCGAACACTGTAAAGTCCCCGGCTATTTCTTTGGTGAGTTGTTAGCGTTCCGTATACCATGACTTTTTCTTGTCCATGCAATTAGGATCATTAAACCAATGTTTGTTACTTCGTCTCAGAACTTTACCCCATCGAGCCTTGACGGTCTTCAATTCACTGTTGTTGAACAAACAGTCTCTGAATCGAGCGTCGAAGAAGAAGTTGATGTAAGTACCTCTTCGTATAATCGTTCATATCACTCCTTGAATGAAATATTAATAATTGTTGCTGATGTATCTAGGAGGAGATTTCGTGGATGAACGAAGTATTGACAATGCTCATTCTTCCTTTGAAAATGGTGAGACGGAGAATTCTCAAAACCCAGGACCGAATGAAGGAAATAATGCTACTAATGGTGATTCCGGCAATATCGATCCTCCGAACGGCTTAGAGACCCATCAATTAAGTATTCCCATGTACTTTCTTCATAGAAGTATGAAATTGATGATTTGGGGATGAATAAATGAGAACCCACATGAACGAATGAGAAATTTTGCCGAAATACATCACCAGAAAAATCAAGACTTCAGTCTTTCAGTAAAAAGGATGTAGAATCTTCGTCCGATGTCGGATTTTCGCGATCTACACATGTTTTTTCATTCCCAGGAAGTTTACAAGCTTTAATGAAGAATATTTTTGAGTTTTGAGCATGTTTAGGGGCCGAAATAGGCGAAACAGTAAACTTCCAGGAGACTTCCAGAAAATTTTCAGCTTGCATGTAGTCCAATGTTTTGGCCACATATCTTTGCTCGTTTATCCAATTGTTATGAAATTTTATATGTTGTAGAGAACATCCATACGAATAGAATGGTATATGACTCAACCTTGGATTCTTCGCTTATGGCTCCCAGTTCGTCGTCTTATACAGGGAAGTGTAAAATCATTTCAGACAGTCTTGTTGTAAAACGTCTCTATTCTTTAGACCATTTGTTTGTGTCTTGAACGCTTGATGAAGGATTTCAATGTCATTGATTGATTTGCAACCTAAAATCATTGGTTGATACATGAGCCTAGTGCTTGCAGTACCATTTTTTGTTTCTGTCAGTCGTAGAAACATCACTTCTGAAACCCTGGTCATGGGACCATAACTGAGGTTGCTCTCAAGAGAGGATGATGTAATGACTATGGTTGTGTGTCCCAGTTGTATCATTCGTTTTATGATGAAGGATTATCATAGGAGAGCTTGGTGCCTTGGACTGTGAAATTGATCGTCATGACCAGTGGACCGTCAGTCCCCAGTATTTTGTTAAACCTCTCCCTTTAGTTTTCCCTTCTTCTGGCGAGACCTAGATAGAGGACCCAGGTAGAAAAATTGATGTAAAGACCTAGGTGGTCGAAGTTGGAGGTACCTTGATAAAGGACTTAGCGGAAGGACCTAGTGGACATCGATCGACTGTGGAGGTTATGAATCCCGTCTAAGAATTACTGCTTGCATGTTGTATGCTCTGGAAGCTGTAGGAACCTCATACGATGTCAGAATTTGGTTCTTGACCCCAACTTTTGAAGATAAGAGACTGAGGAATCATATGCAAAAAGAATCCCTCAGTTTGGAGATGTCTAGGGCAGTTAATGACGCATGCACATTCACAACTTGTAATCCCGTGCAAATTTTCAGATTCCATAAACCTCAATGTGGAAGCCATATCTTTCTGCTCGTATGTCCGATTGATGCGCCCCTTTGGTATGTTTTAGAAGAAACATAGACGAACATATTTCGTTGGGGAAGCATTGTCCCATTCCTCACCCATTGGTACGTTTTTGTGAACCCACGGCCTGAAGTGTGTTGTATCTCATTAGTAGAGGTGATGAGAACATCTTATAGAAGACTTTGGTTTGTGCCCGCCCGTCGTGCAAGCTTTGGGAAGACTTTCATGTGAACATTTTTTCATGTCTACAAAACTTGATATGAATCATTAGTGCTTGGAAAAGTCCGGTCCATCGAGTAACACTTCAGAGAATGGATAGTTGGTAAAGCCGGTCATGATGATGTCGCTCCTGTAACTGTTGTTGATGCTGAGATCACGATTGAATTTTCTCTAACATTCTTGTTGATGCTGTAACTATGGTCGTAGTTGCTCCAGAGACTAAAAATGCTAGAACCATGATTATCAACATAGTCTTTGCTTCTCCATCCAGTGAGCCTTTACACTCACGAACTAGTTAGTGGGTTGAGCATCTCTAAGATGAAGGTGTTCTTGGAGTTCAACACGAATTCTCCTAAACAGTATGATTTTACTGTGAAATGGATTCGTCAGTGAGTTGACGTTGTTGCGGCAGATTGCATCAGCAGTTTCCATTCTGAGTGTGATCGGTGAAGAGAAGAAGTTCCTTAGTCATGCAAGGTTTGTGATGTAGAGAGATTCCGTTGATATGGAATCGTATAAGGTTGCAATTACTTGCTATGTCTTGAATCTTGTCCAATAAGATCAAGTCCCCAGTGCATGTTGAAGGAATTTGTGCCATCGATGGATGAATGATGTTGCATCTGCTTCAGAAGTCTTATCATAGTAAAAACTTATCGATTGATCGTGTTGGTGTTGAATCAGCGTTTCATCGTCAAGATATTCGTGTTGAAGCTGGATGCGGCATTATCGAAGGTGTACTCTTTGATTGGGAGTACAATCTGAAGGCTTCTGAAGAATTTAGCACTTAGAGATGAGAGGTTTTTTAATTTCGGTTGGCCTTGGAGAAGTGGGTGATTGACAGTTGTAGGGATTTTCTTTTGGTTTGATAGATTCAGACGCTAGGGAATTGACAAACACTTTCCCTAACAAGTATGCGAACAGGTCGATCCCCCTAAAAAGTATGCGAATAGGTCGATCCCCCCTAACAAGTATGCGAACAGGTCGATCCTCCTAACAAGTATGCGAACACAAATATGCGAGCAGGTCGATCCCCCTAACAAGTATGAGAACAGGTCGATCCCCCTTACGAGTATGCGAACAGGTCGATCCCCCTAATAAGTAGCACTATCTTTTAATAGAGCAAGCATTGGACAGACAGACATGGAGGGCGGCGATACGCATGGAAGAGGTAGGTCTCAGGTACGAAAACTAACAAACTCCTTTTCTATATTTTTCGTCAATTTCATTACTACTCAATCAGCGAACACGTAAAGGCAACCATGCAGATTGTGAAGGGGTAAAACCCCGTAGCATCCGCAATAAGGACATGGTGTAAGCATATCCGCATTAATGGTTGAGAATTCGTAATCCCTTGAAATGGTGATTACTTACAACCTGGTCCATAAACAATCGCGGCGCGGGTAGCGTCAAGTATTTTGCTTGCCATGGTGCGAGTTGTGCAAGGCTTTGACAGGCCGGCGTAAAAACTATGTTATATTTTTAGGAGATATTCTCCAGTCGACCCGGTACTTGCTACTGGAAAAGACTTTGGATTTGGATTTGGAGATTCAATTACTTAATGCAAGTATTGGATATATTTTGGAGGAATTGAAAATAATGGATAGGTTAAGAAAATCCTAAATGCTTCAAACCTTGTATGCTTGAGCGTTGAAGAGTCATATCCCTTAAGCGTAGAATGTCTTAGGCTTAATCGTCTTGGCCCCGAGTATCTTCTGTTGATTTGACATTTCTTTCGTTGCGGTAGTGGTATTTAACACTTGTGTAGACATCAGAGCTTTCTGATTTTGTGGCGCTCATGGACACTCCTGCAAGGCTACGGAGAAACGCCCAAAGTGTTCTTTGCCATGCTTGAACATCATATCAGTAATGAACGTCTCAGTGGGATGCTCAATTCAGAGAGGTGTCAGATTCAACCACTTGGTAAAATGTGAAGATACCCATTCATAACGTCTTCCAATAGTAGAATTGCTTGCAGAACTGAGTCCCCATGCTAGGATAGCATGTGAGGAAATAAATGACATAAACATGGGAAGAATGAGACTTGCCTGAGTGCGGAACCTCTTGATGAATGTCTATGCATCTTTTGCAGGTTCTTTTTTCAACTTCGTCGAAGTTCGAAATTCCTTCAAATGCTCTGATGATGGAACATCCGCCAAATCTTATGGATCAGAGTTTTCTTCATTTGAGAGATATGCAACCAAAAACGTTTTGTCAGTGGCCATCTTTTCAGCATGGATCCATGCTAGTCCGATAATTGTGTCATATCTTGGATATTCCTGATTATGTGAAAACTTGGTCTCTGTTCAGGTTGAACCTATTTTCACCTTGAGAGTGATGTAGCCATAAACATCTCTGATCGTTCCTTCATGATCTCTGATTGAGATAGGAACATAAGTAGCTTCTTGTCAAGTGATGACTGCGGCTCTGAGAGTTTTCAGTGGAACAATGTTGATAGAGGTGCCAGCATCGATCAACGTTCTCCAAAATTCATTTCCTTTGAGATTGACTGTGGTAAGCAGTCCCCAGTCATACATCTCTTTGTCTGTGGATGGAGGCTCAGAAAGTATCTTCCTGACACGATGTGATTCTATGAACATGTCTCTCCTTTGTGCTTTCGACAGATAGAGCAATTCGCATATATGTTCGACCAAGGATTGAACTGATTCGTCGAAAGGTTGCTCGGAGAGATTGATGTCCTGTGATTTTCCATTTATTCTTCGGTTGGCTCTCTTCTGATGAATGGAAATTTGATTGCACCATATTGAATCCAGACTTCCAGTAACTCGATCAGTTCTTCAATGGGAAGAAGGAAGTTTGAGCATCATTTCCCGTTTGTTGATGCTGGGTCGAGGTTTGTGCATTTCAGGATTGGTTATCCTTTCTTTGCGCTTTCGGAGGAACCTGAGAGATTGGATAAGCATGCTTATGCAGTGGTGCCTCGGCTTTCCTTTTGCATCCTTCAACAACATTCATGGAAGGTTGGAGATTATAATGTTTGTTGATTAGGCGCCTAGCACTATTTCGAGTTTCTCGTGGTTCCTCGACTTTTGTAGCTCTTGTTTTTTCCAGTAAGACCGGTGAAGTAGTTGCTGATCGCTTGGATGCTTCATGATGTTCTGAGAAAGTATGGAACCGGAGATTTTCCAACAAGGCTCTGTAGACCGGGATCATTCCGTTGATTCACAAGTCCACCAGTTGTTGTTCAGTGACATTCGGATCATGACACTCCAAAGCTTGGACTCTTAACCTCTTCACATAGTCGTTCAAATGTTCATTGTTCTTCTGAGACATTCTTCCTAAACCAGAGAGAGTAATCTGCTCTAAGACGAAGAAGTATTTTTGGTAGAAAGCGTTAACCATCTCTCCCCAACTAGTGATGCTCCCTGGTGCAATGTTATTATACCATGTGTATGCTCGGCCTGTCAGAGATTTTGAGAATTCCTTCATATGGACGACATGGTTGTGTTCATATTCGCCTAGTACGAGGAATTCTTTGCATAGTAGCAGGATATGGAGGTTGATGATGGTGAACAGATGATATTTTGTCTTTTCCTCGATCCTCCATAAAACGTTTCAGGTCCTCACGAGTGATGAAACTTGTAGGTTCCCTCGTTGGTGGGTTATCTGCAGCCTTACGAACTTCATCATCTACCGTGTGGATTGGAGAGATTTCGGGATCAGCAGCCGCAGTTTCTTTTGCTTTTCCTTTCTCCTAAGCTTTCTTTGACATCTTGTCTGTGAGAGTTTTGAGATAATTGCATAACTTCTTCTGAGTGGTAGCCATGTCAATCTGATTTTTGGAGAGAGTCTCTTGCACCTTCATGAGATTAGCTATGGTAGGCGGATTTTCTTTTATTTCTTCGAGAGACCGGCCGAAGAGAGGATTGCTTCCGATGTTGGTTTGACGAGGAATGGTATCAACAACACCGGTGTTGGAAGCAGGAGTAGTTTCTTGAGTACCGCCGTTGTTGCTAGTGCTAGCGTTGTTTGTGTTAGGATTTGTAACTGAACTTGACCTAAGATCAACCATTTTTTGAAAGTTTGAGATTGCAACCGAGATATTAATCTTCCACTGTGGTCGCCAATCTATTGATGGGGAAAAACGATTTGCTGGTTTTTTTAGGAAAGTGAAGAGATGACCGTTAGGACGAGACTCCTCAACCGAGCAAACTGCTTAACCTCAAAAAGATGTACTGCACGGGAGTGCTTTGAGTTTGAGAGATCAATCTGCAGGACTCCGGCCTAAACCAAGTCAATGGTCGTTCTAGAGTCAATTCGGTCACAAAGAGGAAGATGGGTTGATCTGTAGGAGGGAAGCTGAGAATTGTGGGATCAATGATGATCAAGGATTATGGATGTGTTGAAGGTTTCTGTAAATATATGAACTGTCGAGTTCTGTAAATAAGTTTCGATCGAGAGAATTTTCTGTCTTTAGTTATCGATTTTGGACTTATTTATATTGTTAGAATAGTAAACACATTGATGTAAGTGTGACGGTTTGTTGAGTGAAAGAATGGGAAAGTGGGAGATCGTGGTAAAATCAGTTCCATGTCGTGTGGAGACTTAGTTGATCGTCCACCCATTACTTTGCTAACTCCCTCAACCGCTTGCACAACTTACTCATGTTTCTCGTCGTGGATGAACACACGTGTTGTAGGTCGTCAGACCAAAACCCTAATTAATATCACCCATGTGACGTGATGTCTCACGAACGTGGAGTCTGCAAAGCGGACGTGTATTTTATTAGTCAGTCGTTGACTTGATTAGACAATGAGTCTAAGTTTTGTTGAATTGAGCATGATTGACGAATGCTCAGTGATTCATGGATTGAACATGTCAGACATATAGTTCTTGAATGATGTAGATATTGCTCATCTGAGCAAATATTGTAAATTCGATGAATTGTTGAATATTGAGTTGAATCAATATTCGGCGATAAATTACTGAATATTGATAACTGGATCAATATTTGAGCAATTGAGCAAGTATTGCTCATTCAATGAATTATTGGTAACGTGACCCAATAAAATATTGATTAAAATATTGGTAGCCTACCAAATATCATATAATTAACCCAGATGTTGATTGTTGGGTCAACATAAATTTATTAGTGTTTGAAATTGCTCAAAATCATGATTTGCAGAGCATTTGTTTGAAACCCTAATTTTGATCAATTATTCATCAATTGATGATTTATTGAAAATAGGCCACTGAGTGAAGGAGTGACCGGATACATGGGATGATGGAAGTCCTTTGTTGACTGGTTGGTGAAAGGATGACTAAATGTCGGTTTAATCACTTATTTGAATAATGCTCGTCATAGCATTAGGTAATAAAACCTAATTATGGAGAAGTGAGGGACCGGCCAAGGGAGCATAGAACCGGCCCTTTGGTGGTGTGGGACCAGCTGACGGTCGATTGAGTAAATTCCAAGTTGGTTGGAAAGAGTTTGGACCCAATATGAACAATTTAGCAAATTAGGTCAGAATTATAAAGATGTGTTGGACCGGCTCCTTTATAGCCTTAGGGCCGGCCTTGGTCGGTCAAGGAAGCATGCTCGTGTCACCATAATGTCCGTGTCTCAGTCATGAGAGTTTTGGAATTTTCTGGTGTGCGTTTGAGCAATATTTTTGATTTTCAGAAGAGTTCGATCTTTGACTGAAATTCTTGATTTTAATATTTTTCGTGAGTAGCCCAGTCGGTCATGTGACCATTTGACTTTTTGGCTTTTTCACCGTTTGAGCAATATTTGAGAAAATACGAAGAAACCAGGGTTTTTGCTCAAACGGAGGAGTTTCATGAGACGAGGAAAATAATAATTATGAAAACAAGGGATTGCAAGGTGTGGGACCGGTCATGGCCAGGGCATGGCAAACCGGCTAGGTGGCCCGGTCCCGTGACACTTTCCCCTATTTTTATTATTTTTCATCCTTGAAGGAAAATATGGAGAAACCGTGAGTTTTGCTCAAACAAGGAAAGTTGCTCTAATGAAGGAGTCTTCATGAGATCATGAAAATAAGAAAATAAGAAAAAATAAAGGAAGAGGCGTGGGGGACCGGCCACGACGGCATGACCGGACGGCCGGCCGGTGGGCCCGGTCCCTAGGAGCCTCTTTTATATTTTTTATTATTATTTTCTCTCTCCTTTTTGTGTGAGTTTCCTCATTTGTCCATATTTTTGAATGCTCGTTCATGCATTTGGGTGCTCGTTCGTGCATTTGGGTGCTCGTTCGTGCATCATCGTTGAGTACACTTCACTATTTTCTTGGGGCTTACTCGGTGATAGTCCAGATGCCCGATTGTTGAGTAATTATTATTAATTCATGAAATTCAGCGGAGAATGGTTCATGAAACGGAGTAATAAAATGAATTGAGTATCTATTACTAATCCATGAAATCTAGTCGGAAAATTCAAGGAACGGAGTAATGAGATAAAATGGTTATCTATTACTAATCCATGAATCCAGCCGGGGAATTCAGGGAACGGAGTAATGAGATATAATAGATTATTTTCTAGGAATTCAGCGGATGAATGTCACGATAGAATTAATCTATTTGCAGAATCGAGATATGAGATAGTTGAAGCATCATATTCGTTCTGAGGGGTGTATAGTCAGGGAACAACGAATGGCGTGACGTCCTGAAGGCGTTAAGCTCTCTAAAAAACAATTATGTCTAGAGAACCACCCAATCATCAAGATTCTATACACGGTCTCTCTATATAGTAAGGGAACAACGAATGGCGTGACGTCCTGAAGGCATTAAGCTCTCTAATAAACAATTATGTCTAGAGAACCGCCCAATCATTATTTTATGTATAGGTGGGTCTCTCTATGTAGTCGGGGAACAACGAACGGTGTGGCGTCCTGAAGGCGTTAAGCTATCTGACAAACAATTATGTCTAGAGAACCGCCCAATCATTTGATTCTACATAGAGGTCATGATGAAATGTGAAGCATCGAACGCTCAACTGGGAGGCCTTTCGAGAAACATAGTCATCATGGCTCTGAGAGGAACCCTCACTGATGATATTTTTACAGTTATTGTAGAAGTGGCAAGTAATATGGTTCGTTCAAGACTTGTGAAAGCAGACTTTTTAGACTTTATTTTTATAAATAAAAATAACAAACTCAAATAAAAAGGTGATGTGAATATTGTAGAAAGACTGGGGCTAGGACTCAACCATTGGACAATATTAGTGATTTAATAAAACAATAATTATGCAACTTAGCATTCAATTTGATTCTAATAGTGTTGCCTAGACATGTAGATTTCCAAAAGAATAACTGTTAATCGCAAGCATAGAACAACAAAACACTAAAGCAAGCATGCTCTATCAAGAGAAAATACAGCTAACTAATCAAAATCATAAAACAATTTTTTAATTCAATGCAAAAATCATAATAGAATTGCTATAATTAATTTAAAATAAAGATATATCACTTTTACCGAAACAACCACTTTCTCCATCCCCCCAAGGACTGGGTTTAGCTCGTCATCTTGGAAACTCTCTCAAAATGTTTGTTCATTGCTCAATTTTTTTTTACAAGATGAATAAAGAAGAAACGATACAAAATAAACATCACAGAAAGGAAACTATACTTAGAAACTGTCGCAGAAAATAGTCGCTAAGGTTACAATATAAGACATTAAGAAACGACAGTCTTTTAGTGTAGACTGTGCTTCTTCTTCTCTTCCTCTCTGTTGATGAACACAATCACTCTGTAGCGGTTTTGTTTCTCTCCCAAACTCTTAACAACCCTCTTTATTGCCCCAACTCCCTTTTTATACCTCGAAGCGACAAGAATAATCTCTCATAACTCCACAAAATCTCAACAGTAAAGGAAAGTTATTCTCGGGAATAATCTCCTTTTTTTTCTTCTCTGCATGCGATATCTTCCGTCTAACTCTCCTTATATATCTCCTACACGCTCCTATGTACAGCTAAGCTTCGTGAAACATGTGCAGTACAAGTCCCAAATCGCAGTAACTCAGATAAAACCCGTGAAAAGCTTGTGTCCTATGTTTGCTTCAATCCAACGATGCAGCCTAAGTTTGTCGAAACAAAACACCTTACCACCCCTGTTTACTCAAAACAGGGTGATACCAAACGACATCAGTTATCGAATCTCCTTGATTCTCGCCTGAAATCTTCTCAGCAAGTCACGAGAGTAAATACACCCCTGTTTCACGAGAAGATCAAGTAACTCCCCTTTTTTATCGTTTTCAAAACGTTTACCTTCCTTGTTTAGTCTTAATAGGTTTATCCCTATCCAATCTTGCGAGAAAATCTCAACAAAATCTTCCAAAACCCGGTACAAAAACTTCGCAGAAACACACAACATTTTCCCGCCTTTTTTTCTTCTTTTAAACGATGAAGATGGGTGCCCCCTATCCTCTGCTGGGGTGCCGATAGAAATTAGGGTGCCCTTAGTAATTAAGGTACCCCTTATCCGAAGTGTGGGTCCAAATAGCGGGTGTCCTCCGGAGGTTCCTTTAGCAACTTTTCGAGCCGATTTCTCCAAAAAACGTTTATTGCACAAAAATACCTACAAACACATAAAACACTGTAACTAAATACGAAATCGAGTGCCAACAATATATAGTATTGAGATCAATTTAGACACAAAAATGTGTCTATCAAATACCCCCAAACTTATTATTTGTTAGTCCTCGAGCAAATCTAATATAGAGAAATAAAATCCTAACTCACTGTCGCAGGCATCGCGATTTCACTTAGCGTGTGCAACAAGCCTTTGAACCCCTAGGTGGCCCTAGTGGCCGAGTTATAGTCTCGGGAGGGTTTATAAGAGGTGTACCCACAAAACCTTGACTTATAATTTGTCACAAGTATCCAAAGAGCTATAAGGACATACATATTCTCAACCTATCGCCAAGTGACTAGAATGCCAGAGAAATTAAAGGTATCCGCTTTATAGATGAATAAAGAAAAGGGGAGACACATCCGTTATACTGCTAGATAAAGAGATATCCGCTATACAGCTAGATAAACATTATAAGATGCATCCTCTTTACAGCTTGATAAGATTAGGAGAGAGATAAAGATGAGAGGGACATCTGCTACACAGCTGGACAAATTACGTGTGATGAGTTTAACCAGTGCTAGAAAGATCTTGTGCAAGATGGAAAGCGGACTAACAAAGCAACCAATATGCATCTCTCTATGACTCTCTCATAATGTTCAGTAGAAACAACGTCTTCTTCGGCTTCAACTGTTGATGATAAACTCTCGAACCTCATAGAACCTTGACAATTAACTCTTCTCTTATATATTTCTACTTCCCTATGGCCTTATTGAACAAAAAGCTAACAACAAAATTTAAATGTATGTATCATTTTTTATTATTATTAAAAAAAAATCAATTTTTTTCTTCCAATTTTTTTGATGCATACACAATAATAACAACACTAATATTTACATGGCCATGAGATAAGGACTTTAGCACTTGGATCTTCTTGGTATCATGAACTTCAACAACTTACATCGTTTGAGTTTCTTTGCTCTTATAACTTCTTGTAACTAAGTCTTAAACTTGATTTTGAATTATGCTTTTCTATTGTTGCTTATAAACCTTAAACGTCTTCAACTTTCTTCATATATTTTGATGTCGCTCCGCTTGTTGATGATGATAAGTTTCTACTGAGAGAGAGTCGTAATCCAGTAACTAAGACTACATTGTTAGGTTTCTTTGTCTTTCTGGCATTTCCTTCTGACCGTATTGTATTTCTATCATGGATGGTTAGGTCCATCACGATTACCCTATAAATGGTACATGTTCTCTCCTGATCGTCAAAGATCTCTAATGTCTTTTTCTCTAATGTCTCACTAGAATGTTATCCCTAGCAATTATAATTTCCATCTTTTCGGTGAGAAACAGTATGAAACTTAGCTAATCGGATACTATGCAACACCATAAGTTTCTCCCTTGCCCCTAAACTTAAATCTAACATTGTCTTCAATGTTCTAAAAATAAAATTAAAAGCATGAACAATGAGAAACTGTTACCACCTTAGGGAAAAGAAATAAGGAAGGATATTACCATATCGCATGAGCGCGGGAGCCTCCCAGAAAATGCTAAATTTAAAGTCTTTAGCTAGACATCAAATACCACAAATTGGTTAATCATCTTTCAAAATCGTATACCAATAGTCGAATCAATTGTGGGTCCATAAGACCAAATAGAGCTAACACAAATATGAGACAACTGCACTGGTTCAGAAAAATGAAAAGAAGGAGCATGTCCTCATCTAAGGTTTCTGTCAAGACAACTGGGTTTATCTGGGGCACGTAATTGAACTTCATATGTGTGTCTCGATAAATAGATTCATCCGAAAAACGGGTATCTAATACCTGGGTTACCTCCTGGACAGTATCAGGAGGATCGGGTTGCGGAGTCTGAATAGACTCAAGTAAAATCTCAGACGCACAAGGCTCGAGTCCCAAGTTAGGGACTCTAATTAGGGATACGTGACAATCATAAGAACCATCACTACCCCCAAACTTAGGGTTTTCATTACTCACAGACAAACCTCTAACTATTGTTTGAATTTCCGGATCTTTAGAGTCTTTAAAATACTCAAGAGATTCTTCTAATTCTCTACCCCCAAACTTAGGGTCATCATTACTCTCAGAAAGACCTAAAACTATTGCCTTAATTTCTGGGTCCATAGAATCTTTAAAATACTCAAGAGCTTCTTCTAAAGATTGATCACACATCTGATCTAAGAGAATGGTTTCCTCAAAATCATTTAGAGAATCTACCAGTAAAGTGTCAAGCCAATTATCCTGAACTAAAGTGCTAATCATATTCACTTCTTCTAAATCATCATTCTCAGAAGGTTGTCTAGTAACATTAAAGACATTTAGTTCAGTGGTCATATTACCAAAGGATATGTTCATAACCCCAGTCCTACAGTTGACGATAGCGTTAGCTGTGGCCAAAAATTGGCGACCTAAAATCACTGGGATTTGAGCGCTTGGGTCCTTAACAGGCTGGGTGTCTAAAATAACGAAATCCACTGGATAAATAACTTATCAACCTCAATCATAACATCCTCTATGACACCACGAGGGACTTTGATAGACCTATTCAGCTAATTGTAGTGTCATTTAAGTCGGTTTCAACTTACCGAGACCTAGCTGGGTGTATACATGATACGGGAGTAAGTTAACACTAGATCCTAAGTCAAGTAAAGCTTTATCGACCATGTGATTACCAATCGCACAAGATATGGTGTGGCATCCGGGGTCCTTATACTTAGGGGGTGTTTGGTTCAGAAGAATGGAACTTACTTGACCAGCTAAAAAGGCTTTCTTTTGGACATTAAGCTTACGCTTTCGTGTACAAAGATCTTTAAGGAACTTGGCATAAGCAGGCATTTTACTAATTGCTTCTAATAACGGAATGTTGATGTTCACCTGCTTAAATGTTTCCATTATCTCGTTGAAAGTCGACTCTTTCTTTGTTGAGGCTAGCAACTGTGGATATGGGGCTCTAGGCACAAAGGTAGTCCTATCAGGAATTTCTTGGGACTCCTTAGGAATTGTTTCAGTTTCCTCAGCTATGGGCTCCTCCTCTTGGGAAGTAGAAGGTGGAACTACAGTATGTCCGCTAGGCATGGCTACCTTATTGTCTACCGTTTTACCACTCTTAAGGATTGTTATTGAATTCACATGATTTGATGATTTCTCACCAATTAAAGATATTTGATGAACTCCTCTAGGATTGGGTTGTGGTTGACTAGGGAAACTTCCGTTATCTCTGTCACTTAGAGTCTTGGCTATTTGACTAACCTGAAGTTCTAACTTAGCAAGAGTCTGGTCGGTTTTATGTTGAAAATTAACCTGGTTCTTTGTTAACATTTCATGGCTCTTTGCTAACATATAAAGAGTTTCCTCTAAAATAGTCATTTTCTTCTTAAGGGTTCTCGAACTGGGATGGATCTAAAGAGTCCTTATTATAACCAAAACTTGGGGGAGGCTGAGAATTACTAGATTGACCTTGACTCTGGCCCTTAGACCAAGAGAAATTTGGATGGTTTCTCCAACCAGGGTTATAAGTCTCTGAGAATGGGTCAAACTTCTGACGGTTTTCAAACCTAGAGTTGTTATAGAGAGCATGTGCTTGCTCTTCACTAACCTGACCTTCCCAAAACGAGTTATTGGGCTCTGTTCCACAACTAGAGACTTGAGAGGCTCTATTCCTATCAGCATGTTCAACACAAGACCTATGTTTAGATTGACTCAATTCCAAAGCTTCTAACCTTCTAGACAAAGCAGCAAATTTAACATCTGACCCAAAGCTAGTATCCACCATATTGATGCCACTTCTATTGACTAACAGTCTTTTAGGGGGTTCAACACAAGACTCCCACTGTTGGGATTTTTCAGCCACTTCTTCTAAAAAAGAGAAAGCTTCATCAGCAGTTTTATCCTGGAACTTACCTGCACATAAAGACTCGACCATGGCTTTGGTCGAATAGTCTAAACCGTCATAAAGAATTTCAACTAGTTTCATTTTCTCGTAACCATGGTGAGGACATTAGGATAAGATATCGTTGAATCTTTCTAAAATCCTATAAAGAGATTCTCCCTCTTGTTGGATACTGGCACTAATTTTCTGCCTAACAGCTGCAGTTTTATGCTTAGGGTAAAACTTCAAATAGAATGCATCAATAAGTTCCTTCCATGTTTCTATAGACTCAGATGGTAGGTTATGCAGCCACGTCTTGACTTTATCTTTCAAGGAGAAGGGGAACATCCTAAGTTTCAAGACTTCATCACTAAGGTATTTAATCTTAATTGTTCCACAAATTTCTTCAAAGTCCTTAATATGAAAGTAAGGGTTTTCATCATCTTTTCCTAAGAATATAGGGATCATCTGAAGAATACCAGGATTCAACTCATAAGTAGCCGTAGAGGCTAGCAATTTAATGCACGATGCCCGGTTGGACCTAGTTGGGTACATGTACTCCTTCAAAGTTGTCATTCTTAGCACAGTTAAAATCCTAGGGCTGAATTCCTCACTAAGACTCAAATTCTCAAAACTGAAGTTTCCAAAAATAGGGCTCTCTAAAGAAGAGTCTTCAAGCTCCCCGTTTACAAGAGAAGAATTTCTAGGCTTTTCACTAATCAAACGACCTAGAGCGTCTAGTCCAAGCACGGTCTCTAATGACCTCGGGCATACACTAGAAAAACAAAATTAAAAATAAAAAATCACAAAAGGAAGGGAAGTTCTAAACAAACACACACAAGGCTGACTCCACCAAAGCAAACCTACTGATTTCTAGCAAACAACAAGCATGATGGCTCCCTTAGATTGTTTCTAGACCAGCTTTTATTCTTTCGAAAGGCAATTCATTATAATTTAAGCAAACCTCTCTGGAATCAATCTGAGTTAAAGTAAGTTGAATAGAGACAAGGGAAGCTCAATGGAGCTTTGACACCCCGGCCTCACTGGCAAAACATTCACTTGGGTTACAAGGCGGTATGCTCAACTTACATTAACCATCATGAACTTCGAAGTATGCTTAGTAAAGCAACTAATATTTTTCGAACGACTTTCCTATTAAGCTCGTTACCCTATAGGTCTCGTTCTAGTCAAAATTTTAAGATTGGGTTTGCGTTTGGTATCGTTTTCCTAAGGTGTGCAAGAAGAGAACGGTGATGAAATCCGAACCCTTATCTTGTATGGCCAGGCCTTGCCCTTTACTAGAAATTAAATCCGTGTTCAGTTCCTCAACATATATGCATACGAAGGAAGACAGTAACCCGCTAACATGGGATTCGCGGGTGTTTAGATAAACTTACCTCCCGTTCCAGACGGGGGATGAACCGCTGAAGTCGACTCGAGCCACCAACTCCTATGTCAGTATATGAACCCGAGGGGCCGAGGCAATATCGTAATTGTCGTCCTTCTCTACAAACAGTTTATATTTAATTACCCTTCCTTAGGGTTTAAAATAAAAAATAATATCCCAGTGTCCAATGTCCAAAGTCCAAAAATAAAGTGCAAAAGAAAAGAAAATTTACAAAATTAAAAGATATCCTAATAAAATTTCTATAAAGAAAATCTAAAAAAAAATAAAAAAAAAATAAAAAAATATTCTTTGGCCTTTTTCCTTTTCTTTTAGCTTTTATCTTTAACTCCAAGGCTTTTATTCACCAAAGTCTTTGGCTTAATTTCTTTTCGATCCTAACTCCAAACCTGTAGCACAAAGAAAAATACCAAAGAAACGTAAAATAGAACAAAGTAAAAAAAAAAAAAAATCTAAAAACTCTAACCTAAACACAAGTCCGTGTCGGCGGCACCAAAAATTGATGATATTTTTACAGTGATTGTAGAAGTGGTAAGTAATATGGTTCGTTCAAAACTTGTGAAAGCGGACTTTTTAGACTTTATTTTTATAAATAAAATAACAAACTCAAATAAAAAGGTGATGTGAATATTGTGGAAAGACTGGGGCTAGGACTCCACCATTGGACGATATTAGTGATTTAATAAAACAATAATTATGCAACTCAACATTCAATTTGATTCTAATAGTGTTGCCTAGACATGTAGATTTCCAAAAGAATATTTGTTAATCGCAAGCATAGAACATCAAAACACTAAAGTAAGCATTCTCTATCAAGAGAAAACACAGCTAACTAATCAAAATCATAAAACCAATTTTTTAGTTCAATGCAAAAATCATAATAGAATTGCTATAATTAATTTAAAATAAAGATATATCACTTTTACCCAAACAAAAGCTTTCTCCATCCCCCCAATAATTGGGTTTAGCTCATCATCTTGGAAACTCTCTCAATATGTTTGTTCATTGCTCAAAAATTGTTTACAAGATGAATAAAGGAGAAACGATACAAAGTAAACGTCACAGAAAGGAAACTATACTTAGAAACTGTCACAGAAAATAGTCGCTAAGGTTACAATATAAGACACTAAGAAACGACAGTCTTTTAGTGTAGACTGTGCTTCTTCTTCTCTTCCTCTCTGTTGATGAACACAATCACTCTGCAGCGGTTTTATTTCTCTCACAAACTCTCGACGGCCCTCTCTATTGCCCCAACTCCCTTTTTATACCTCGAAGCGACAAGAATAATCTCTCATAACTTCACAAAATCTCCACAGCAAAGGAAAGTTATTCTCGGGAATAATTTCCTTTTTTTTTCTTCTCTGCATGCGATATCTTCCGGCTAACTCTCCTTATATATCTCCTACACGCTTCTATGTACAACTAAGCTTCGTAAACATGTGCAGTACACGTCCCAAATCGAAGTAACTCAGATAAAACCCGTGAAGAGCTTGTGTCCTCTGTTTGCTTCAATCCAACGATGCAGCCCAAGTTTGTCGAAAAAAAACACCTTACCACCCCTGTTTACTCAAAACAGGGTGATACAAATCGAAAGCAGTGATTGAATCTCCTTGATTCTCGCCTGAAATCTTCTAAGCCAGTCACGAGTGTAAATACACCCCTATTTCACGAGAAGATCAAGTAACTCCCCTTTTTTATCGCTTTCAAAACGTTTACCTTCATTGTCTAGTCTTAAAAGGGTTATCCCTATCCAATCTTGCGAGAAAATCCCAACAAAATCTTCCAAAACCCGGTACAAAAACTTCGCAGAAACACACAACATTTTCCCGCCATGAAGATAGGTGCCCCCTATCCTCTGCTGGGGTGCCGATAGAAATTAGGGTGACCTTAGTAATTAAGGTACCCCTTATCCAAAGTGAGGGTTCGAATAGCGGGTGTCCTCCGGAGGTGCCTTTAGCAACTTTTCGAGTCGATTTCTCCAAACACGTTTATTTCCCAAAAATACCTACCAACACATAAAACACTGTAAATAAATACCAAATCGAGTGCCAACAATATATAGTATTGAGATCAATTTAGACACAAAAATGTGTCTATCACTCACTCAGTCAGAGATCGTGAAACGGTTCACGGATCGTAAAATATGAATCGTCACATGCATTCCTGAAGCCGGGTCAGAAACATGCAGTATCATGATTTTACGATTTTAGCCCTTGTCGAAAATCCACCATCAACACCTAGCGTCGTTAGGATTAGGCTAGGTTTGCGTTTGGTAAGGTGCGACCGTTCATCTTGCCTTGGTGGGATCAGGTGGGGCGCTCGTCAAACGCGCCTACTTTCCCTTCCTTTCTTTTTGGAGCGCGGCGTTGTGTTTTTCCTTGGTGGGATTTGGCAGGACGTACGTCAAACGCGCCTACCCCTTGATGGGCGGGGCGTGTGTATGACGCGCCCACATGTCAATTGCGGTGTTGACATATTTCCTTGGGGTTGGGTAAGGCGTGTTTAAAACGCGCCTACTCTCCCCTTCTCTCTTTTTTTCTTTTGCTCTTTTTCTCCCTGATAGGCGGGGGAGTGTGTATAACGCGCCCACATGTCAAATGCGGTGTTTACATATTTCCTTGGGGTTAGGTGAGGCATGTTTAAAACGCGCCTACTCCCCCCCCCCCTTTTGCAGGTTTATTAGTTGGGGTGACATTTTTGGCGTCTCATAGCCTTTGTCATGCCGTAGTTTCTGTAAATTCCTCAGCCGACCGGGCGCCTTTGGTATCCCGTAGCTTTTTGTAAATTCGTTAGCCGACCGGGTGTCTTTGCATCCCGTGGCCTTTTGTAGATTCATCGGCTAGCCGGGTGTCTATGCATCCCGTAGTCTTTTATGCATTTATCGGCTGGCCGGGTGTCTATGCATCCTATAGCCTTTTTGGGTATTCATCGGCCGACCGGGTGTCTGTGCATCCCGTAGCCTTTTTGTGTATTCGTCGGCCGATTGGGTGTCTATGCATCCCGTGGCCTTTTGTGTATTCATCGGCCGACCGAGTGTCTATGCATCCCGTAGCCTTTTGTATATTTGTCAGCTGACCCAGTGCATGTGGCATCTTATATCCTTTCTGCATATTGTAATGTTGGTACACTTCCCTTTGCAACACCTCCATTTGTTATTATAGATTATCATTTATATGGGACAAAAAGGAGATACAACTTTCCTTTTATTTCGAGACGTTGTTCTATTAATGAGTTCACGAATGGGAGACTGCGGTCTTTCCACTCGCTTGTTTGCTTTCTTTATGTATGACTCGCCCAACTATGGTTTAATGGTGAGGTAGGGGGTCGTGTTCAATTGTTTTCTCTACTATGTCGATTTTTCCGGCTGCGCGTTTACGATAAAAAATGCTTCTAATGGCGAAGCATTTCACTGTCGAGTGACCCAATCTTTGGTGATAGTGACAGTATCTGGCGGCGCTTTTGTCTAGCTTATTGATATCCAATACCGTCGGGGGTAGCTTGATTTCCTTATTCGTTACCATTGTTCTAGGAGTTTGATTATCTGCTCCCGGCCGCATGGTAGAGGAGGTTAAGGGTTGAGGTCTCGTTTTGTTCCACCGGTTCCCCTCGGTAGCCCGAAACAAGTCTTTCCTTCCCTTGCCGACGTTGGGACTTACATTGCGTGGTGTTTCGGATGGCGTTGGTTATGTGTTGCCAAGGGTGATCTGTGTGCGTCTCTTCAACACAGTCGGAGATCCTCTCCGCTGCTTCTTCCAGCTCGACGAAAGTTTGGAACCTGAAGTTGATCAGGCTCCTTTTAAAGGAGGACGCCATTCCGCGTATGCAAATCTCAACTAGTGCCCCTTCACTGATATCTGCGTGGAAATCTAGCGCGAGCCGTCGAAATCAAAAGATGTATTTCCCTATTTCTTCTCCTATCCGCTGGCCGTACCTGATAAAATCTATTGATGTGATCTTTCTTTTGGCTGAGTAAATATTCAGAAGAAGATAACGGACATGGTTTACCATGAGTCTATGCTTTCCGCCTTTAGGTTGTCGTACCAAGTGAACGTCGTTCCTGTAAGGGATTTGGGGAATTATCTTAGGCATAGATTTCCATTAGAGGCCCTGTCGTTCATTGCTGACAAAAATCGGCTAAGATGTTCCCGCGCATTCTTTTGTCCATCGTATACTCTGAATTTTTGAGATGTATAATCCTCTGGGTATTGGTACTCGCTGATACTCACTGGATAAGGACTGCTCATGGAATCGTAGTTGTCCTGGTTTACCTCGCGGTAGTTTGTTTCTAGGTATTTTTCCACGGCTTCTTGTGACATTGTCTTCGGCTTGTTATCCTTATATCCTTCACTTGTTGTTGCTTCTTCAGGGATACCCCGGTCTATTATCGTGGCTTGTTCCATCCATTTTTTCAGCTCATGTTTTCTTTGTATGCGCCCCTCCAACTCCTTCTGTATGTCTTGTAGCGTTAGAGGTGGGGGGTGTGGTGGCTGAGTTGTTTGATATGTATGTTTTTTCTATGCTACTCTTGCCTCTTTATTCTGGTGGGGTTCGCGTACTGCCTGCTGCATAACCGCGCCTTGTGCAATTATTTCTTCTTCGCTATCTTCATCTTCTTCTTATATTATTACTTGATCGAGGTTAGTGGGTTGGCTGGCCGATTGGTTCTTTAGCGCGTCTGAGCTAGTGCTCCCTTGGTGTGTCATGGTGAGCTAGGCACAAGCCTCCAGGTGTGGTCGCCAAATGTTGATGGGTATTTATGATTTTGGTTCTACCCGTCCTAGTCACACCTAATGACAACACTTTCTAGGAATGGTATGAGAGAGAACTTGCTTTCCATTGTACTATGTACCTCTTTATATAGACTTTCCCAAAAGCCCTTCCTTTTATGACATCATGCCACATGTCATAAACCTTCTAAATTACCACTAATGACATTCCCTCTCTAATATAACCCTTTCCTTTTCCCTTAGTTCCCTCCTTATCATCTCTTCCTTATGGATACTTCTTAGTGGACTTGGGCTTTAGTCCCCATGTTTTATGTTGGGCTTGGCTCCCTTTTAGGGGCTCCCTACCCCTGTTAAGGATTAATAATTTTCATGTATCAACAAACGACAACCATTTCGATCCACAAGAAATTATCACTCAATCGATCAGAACTTATCTCATTCGAACTCAACGGTTCACAAACTTGCAGAAATCATCAACACATTCACAATCCTTGATCATTACTGATCTCACACACACACTTCTCAGCTTCCCTCCTACAGATCGACCCTCATCCCTCTTTATGACCAAATTGACTCTAGAACGGCCGTTATCTTGGTTTAGGCCAGAGTCTAAAGATTGATCTCTCGAACTCAAAACACTCCCATGCAGTGCATCTGTTTGAAAAAGGTTTAAGCAATTTGCTCGGTCGAGGAGTCTCCGCCCGCACGCTCGTCTCTTCACTTTCCTAGATAACCAGCAAATCATTTTCACCCATCAACAGTTGGCTTCATAGGATTCTGACAGCCTGAATATAGATAGGGGGGACCTAATCCATATGAAAAGTCAAATATACCCTTATCCCATAAATCTAACTATTCATTAAAAAATAAAACTAAATCTAATCTATTTCTTCTCCCTTTCTTCTTCTTCATTAATCATGATGAAGTGATGATCATAAAAAAATATATTTATTATTTCTCATCTCTTCTTCTTCTTCTCCTTCGTATCATGACGAAGATGATGATCATAAAAACAACCTAAATATATTATTCTCCTTCCTCTTCTTCTTATCCATCACATCATGATGATGATCATTTAAAAAAAAAACTAAGAAAAACCCACCATTTATTTTTGCTTTGATTAGCTAAAAATTTCAATTCGATTAAGTTAGAGTTAAAAAAAAATCTGAAGCTGTTTACGACTGGGAGTTCTTACTTTCCTAACCATAAATCATGTACTACGGCTTAGGAATTCTTAACCGTAACATAGCTATACGGTTGGAAAAATAAATATTCTCAGTCATAAGTAGGTGTCTACGATTAGAATCTCTCAGCCGTAAGCAATCCTGATAATCAAACAAAATAAAAATAAAAATAAAAAAAGGCCTACTTTAGGCTAGGTTTTCCTAGCCCAAAGTACTTGTTTCGTCTTGGTTTTCCCAGCCGTAACTAGCACTTTCGAGAACCTAACCGAAATTAGTTTGTTACGGTTGGGACGTAATATTTTCCCCGCCGAAACTGCAAAAAGAAACCCAGATTTTAAACATATTTTAAAGGATTAGAATCAGCAAAAATGTAATAGGAGGTTATCCGAACTATTTTGAGAATACATTTCATCGTATTCTTCCAAGGTTTTTCAAAAAAGATCCTCCTCCTTGTAAATTAACAAAAGAAGAAAAACCAATTTTTTCTTAATTTTAAAACTATTACTATGTGTATATCACCCATACCAAAATTTGTCAGACTAGAACACCGCTACCACGGTGGGGAGGGCCTACCGAAGAAAAAAGGAAACACTACTGCAATTGGACTGTAATAGAAAATGTGTGCCTAAAGTGAAAGTATCACTTTTCTTGAAACGGGGGGAGTACATTGTTTTATTAGTTGCAATGGAAAATTAGTTGATGCATAAACCAAAATATGGCTACATAATGTGTTATGCATCCTTTGTGGTGGTTTGCATAATGGCTATGAAATCAATTTTTTAAAATTGTGCCTAAAATTATAAACACCTTCGAGTTTTTCGTAAAAACTTTAAATTTGATATTGTTGTTGTATTCATTGTGTAGATCTCTTTAAAAAAATTCCAACGAGATAAAATTTGTAAAATTCTAAGGCACGAATTTTTAGATATGTTATATTCTAGTTTGCTTGCCAATTATACCCCTGAAAAAATATGATACATAAGAGCAGTTCCTATGGAATGCTCCCACTATGGACTCAACAAACATGAAAAATGGATGTTCAAACCAACAAATTTGTTGGTTTGTTGAGTGAGTTGGATCATTTAGCGCGCGCGTGGTGGAAGGTCGGGCGTGCTTGGCACCAACGCTGGCACTGGGCTTTCTAACGCGCGTTGGTTTTTCAAGCGCCAGCGTCCTTCCTTAAGGCGCCGCATTTTTCATAGAAGTGCCAACGGCTCCTTCCATCCAACGGCTGATGTTCCTTTTTGTTTCCCTATAAATTCAGTTCATCTCCAGACTTAAAACTCACACCTTCTTCATCACTACCTCAAAATTACACAATTTCATACCATCTCTAATTTTTTATTTTTTTTCAAACAAAACTATTCATATCAACTCAATTTACCAGAAAAAAATTCATCGCTATAAATTTCATTTCTAACAAATATGGCATCCTCACAACAACGATCACACCAGCAAACACCACAACAAACACCACAACAAATACCACAACAAACACCACCACAAACACAACAACAATCACAACAAGAAACACAACAACAAACACCATGAAACACAAGAATTCGTGGTGTCAAGTATACGATGGATGAAGACGAGTCACTTTGCAGAAATTATGTATTATATACATTAGATGAAATCAATGGTATTTTTCAAGAAAAAAAACTTTTTATGATAAGACTTTACAAAAAAATTGTGAAGAAACAGGTAACCCCAATAGACGTGATGGTGATGGGTTATCTAATCGTTTTCACACAATTTCGGCAGCCGTTAGTGAATTTGTAGTTTTGATCACTCAAATGTGGCACAACAGAAGAAATGGTGCATGCGAACCGGATGTGGAATGAAGATGTCGGGAAGAGTGAAAAAGATCCCACAAACAAGGCTTCCAACATGAATCTTGTTTCACCATTTTGATGCAAAAACTCCATACACATTTCTTCATCTTCTTCATACAACATTTCATCCATCTCCATATCTTCCTCAGAAGAATCAAAATCAGAATTCATGGTTGAAAGTTGAAAGAAATTGAAATTAAGAAAAGATTGGTCGGATGAAAGATTGTTGTGAATTTGTGAGATCAAACTCGAGCCGTATTTATGGAGGTAAAAACTAGCCGTTTCGGTGACCGTTGAAAAGTAGCCGTTGGCGACCTTGGTTCAAATGCCAACGTGTCTCTTACACACGCCAGCGTTTGTGCAACGACCACTAGCGAGTGTTCGACGAGCGCTAGAGTCTGTACTTCGATCGCGCGCTTAGTTATCTAACGCCCAGTCCTTTACCATAGTGGAAAAGCCAGTTTGGCCATCCACCTGGCTCAACAAAATTTTGCATTTGGCCATTGCCATAGGAATTGCCCTAAGGAATTATAATACAATTTGTCTCTTATACCCATTTACCCTTCCTCTTTGATTTATTTACGAAAATGTCTAATACCTATTTGCCCTTCCTCTTTGGTTTATTTACGAAAATGTTTAAAGAAAAGAAAAAGAAAAATTTGATTCATAAAGGCATTTTTGGTTTTTCGACTCAGACCATTTCCAATCTTTTTGTGTCAATGGATCACTTACATTTTACAAAAAGTGACCATATAGAAGGTCCTCCCTCCTTGGCTTCGCTCAGTCGGTCGGTCCAATAAGGGATTTCTAGATTACTATTTCATATTCCCTTTTGTACTTTAATTAGCCTAGAGATCACCCATTATTATTTTAATTTATTTATAAGCAAAGATGAAACAAAACAAACTTACAGTGCATCAGTTTGTTCCCCCTTGAAATCGCCACACAGGGCAGGAAAGAGCCAAACCAGTGGCATAGACCAAGCCATTTGGGTTACATTGTTCTTACCCCATTGAGCTAACTCATGAGCAGCCCCATTACAAGTCCGGTCCACATAATTAAACGATATCGATTGAAAGTTACAGATTAGGGATTTGATATCCTGAAACATGCTATGTGTTCTTAAATCTCCCAAAAAATGCTTTCTATTTATCTTCTCTATCACTTCTGAGGCATCGGCTTCGATTATAATTCGATCCTTCATCTCTTATCCCACACACTTCTGCTTCTTCCGCTGAAAAGCAAATCAAGTTCTTCGACTCTGCATAGATAAATTGATGAGAAGAATCTCTAGATTATCACAATTCATCTGTGGTACCTTCGATAGGAAAGAAGGGAGGTGTGGCTCTTGCTTGGAAGGATGGATTCGATATTGATATAAACCATTCCAATCATCATGGGTTTATATGCTCAACCAAATCTATCAAAGATGATAAGGTATGTAACATGTTCTTTGTTTACGATGAACCAAACAGAAACTTAAGAAACCATTTTTGGGAGATTTTTATGTCCCAACAATATGATCCATATATTCCTACTATTGTAGTAGGGGACTTAAATTGCATTCTTTTAGCCCAAGACAAGTGGGGGAAGATACCAGTCTCTGAATAAGATACAAAAAATTTGGAAAATCTTATGGAAGGGTGGGATTTGAGAGATCTACCCTTCTCTGGTCCAGACTTTACATGGACTAATAAACAAGTAGGAGAAAATTTAGTTATGGAACATATTGATAGAGCCTTAGTGAATGGGGTTTGGGAAGATGATTTCCCACATACTCACACACAACACTTCCTTAGGATTAGCTCAGATCATGCTCCTATTTTAGTCTCCTTAAGCCCTGGGGCTGAAAGGATGCAAAAATCATATCATTTTATGTCAATGTGGACTAAGGATAATTCATGTAAAACATTTATAGAAAAAGCTTGGTCATTACATGTAACAGGTTCAAAAGCTTATCAACTCAAACAAAAACTGAATCATGCAAAAATCAAATTGAGATTATGGAACAAAGTTCTTTTGGCAATTTAAATGTATCTCTACAGGATACTAAAGCCGAAATTCAGATGGTCCAAACAAATAATCCAGGGGATACAAGGAAAATTGCAAATCTAACTGATAAGCTGGCATACTTGTATACTTTGGAAGAAATCTTATGGAAAGATAAGTCTAGGGAGTTATGGTTAAATGAATGTGATAAGAATATGCCTTATTTCCACAAATGAACTTTATTTCGAAGGAAAATAAATAATATTTCCTGGTTAAAGTCTAGAAATGGTAACTGGCTTACTACAAGAGAAGACATTGGAGATGAGTTCATCTCATACTTCAACCAATTATATAGCACTTCTAATCCTGGTGACCAGGATATGGTGTTAGATACTATTAAACCAAAATTGTCTAGAATAGACAATGATATCCTGGAAACCCCTTTATCTGATGAGGAAATAAGAGTGGCAGCCTTCCAAATGGGGGCAAAAAAAGCACCAGGGCCAGATGGCTTCACTGGTCTTTTCTTCTAATCTTATTGGGATATTGTTGGGGGTAGTGTCACTCAAATGGTTAAACATTTTTTTGAGACTGAACACCTCCTGACTCAGTTCAACCACACTAATTTAGCATTAATACCAAAGAATCCTATGGCTGATAAAGCTGATCAATTTAGACCAATTGGTCTATGCAATTTTGTCTACAAAGTGATATCTAAGACTCTGGCAAATAGAATGAAACCTTTAATGGATAAAGTGATTTCACCTAACCAAAGTGCCTTCATCCCCAAGAGGCAAATATCTGATAATGTTATTCTAGCTCATGAGCTCATAGATTCTATAAAAAAGAATAAAAGAAAAATGGGAAGTGTTGCTATTAAGCTGGACATGTCCAAGGCTTATGATAGATTGGAATGGTCATTTTTAGCTAAAACTATGGCAAAATTGGAGTTCAATCCAAAATGGATTAGACTAATTATGAATTGTATAAGTACTGTTTTTTACTCAATTCTGCTAAATGGAATTCCTATTAGGAAATTCAAACCTGAAAGAGGTTTAAGACAAGGGGACCCTATGTCCCCTTATCTATACATCATATGTGCTGAAGCCCTTACTTCATATATCAACATCTGGAGGATACTAACCTGGTACATGGTATAAAATGTGCTAAGACTGGTCCTTCCATTAGCCACATTTTGTTTGCGGATGACAGCCTCCTCTTCACTAAGGAAACCATTCCTGTTTTCCATGCTATCAAAAACTACCTGCAAAGGTATTGCAATGCAAGTGGTCAAGAAAATAATTTCAACAAATCAGGGATTTTTTTAGTCCCAAAGTTCATCCAAGGCATAAAAATTTGTTAGCCAAAATATTAAACATCACTACTCTCAATCTAGGAGAGAAATATTTGGGAACTCCAATTACTATCCTAAAATCTAAAACCCAAACCCATCTATCTCTGCTGAATGCAGTGGAGAAAAGGGTGAATAACTGGTTAACCCAATTTTTGGCTCAGGTTGGCAAGTCTACACTGGTAAAGCATGTTTGGCAAGCAATGTCACTTTACCAAATGACTACATTCTTAATTCCCAAAAGCATGTGCAATAAAATTGATTCTCACCTCAATAGATACTGGTGGGGGAGAATCTGAACACAAAGAAGAGAAAATTACATCTCATTGCTTGGGAAAGTATCTACAAAACTAAGAAAGAAGGTGGATTGGGATTTAGAATCAGTGAGACAAACAATTTAGCCATGATGGCTAGAAGTGTTTGGAGATTAATAGAAAATCCAGCATCTCTTCTGGCACAAGTTCTAAAAGCAAAATATTATGCAAACTGTGATGTCTTGAACTCTCAATGTCCTGATAAGGCTTCATGGGTATGGAAATGTCTTCATACCACAATGAACAAAATAAAACCATTTATCTCATGGGTAGTAGGGGAAGGAAATTTTATAGACCCATGGTGTGATAACTGGATACCTGGGAAAGGAGTTGCAACACCAAAAGCCAACTCAATTCCAGATAAGAACTTAAAAGTAAGTGATCTTATTAACCATGACACAAGAACATGGGATACAGCAAAATTAAGTGTTGTTTTTGATCAATCTTCAAAAGAGATGATTGAAAAAATCCCTCTTAGCTCTGATTCTTCTATTGACAGAAGAATTTGGACTCCAACTAAAGATGGGGTATTTACAACAAAGTCGGCATATTCCACCGTAAGTGTAAGGGGGGATGACTTTGATTCTTCTCTATGGAGTGCAGTTTGGAACTTAAAGTCCCTGCAAGAATCCAACTTTTTGTATGGAAGGCTCTAAAAGGGGCATTACCAGTGAATGAAATTCTACACAAAAGAATTCATACATCTGACTACGTTTGTCCAAAATGTAAATTGAAGACAGAAACAATAATGCATGCTCTAGTCACCTGTAAAAAATTAACAAAGGTGTGGCAACTTATAAACATCCAAAACACTCAATTTCAAGATTTTACCTTTACACAGTGGACAAAATTCTGGCTGCAGCTGCATCCTTACCAAGATCAATCTTCAAGAGCGGAGCAATTTCCATTGATTGCTTGTGTCATATGGTCTATTTGGACAAACCGAAATGACATAGTACACAATGATAAACAGGAAGAACCGATGGCCATAACATCAAGAGCCAAGGCCATGATGCTGAACACTTCTAAAAGCTCCATCATCAGTCGAATCTAAGCAATACCACAAAATCTATTAATACCCTCTCTTTGGACGTGTCCACCTAGAAATTGGTTGAAGATCAACACGGATGGTGTTTGGAATCATAATTCAGAAATTGGGGGAATGGGTTTCTTAATATAGAGATCTCCCATGATTTTTTAGAAAAAGCACAAGCAGCAAATATTACGTACATGTTTCTACTGCAGTGTTCACATTGCACTTTCTTCCTCTTACGTAAACCTAACTTTCATCAATTTCGAGAAGCTTTTCTGTAAAAGTACTCCTTTTAGGCTTTTGCAGGCTCAGGCATATGCTTATTGTGTATAGATCTGAATTTATTTTTCTTTACCGGTAGACTGATACGAAGCTTCAAAAAGAGAAAGATCGCAGCTTTTTAATCATTAAGGAAGTGTTTTTGTATCATCAAGAGAATAACACCCCCCTTCAAAATGAACACTCTTGAATCAATAAACCCATCGGACAAGATATTTAGAGTCATTTTTCCACTCAAAATTGTCGGTCCTATTGAAATTTGAAACTATATGGTCACTACAAATTCCCTACATAATCATGTTTTATTTACTTCGATTCCACTATAGCGAGGGCGACCCAGATAAGCGACAGTCATCATCCAATATCCTAATGTATCCACTAATCCTTGGGCTTTCTTATGATGAGGAAGGATCCCTTCACACTTTTATTATCACACTATCTCACATGTTGACGTTATTTTTGTGAATAAAAATCATACCGTAGCGGATTTGAAACTGACATTTTGAGGATATGTTCCTCTTACCAAGTTCTACATTCCTACCGAAAATGAGCTCATTCCGAAATATAAAACCTCACGATCTACCGGTCTTAATTTCGACGACAAGAAATCCGCAAATAGTCAACGACTCATTTTCAAAGTAGTAGATGATGGTGTTATACGTTTCGGAATACGCTCATTTTTCGTAGGAAAGTAGAGATATGTGATAGTAACACATCCCCAAAGTATTAGCTTAAAATCCGTTACGGTTTGGTTTTAAATCACAAAAATGACGCCGAAGTGTGAAATAATGTGATAATAAAAATGTGAGGGTATCCCTCCTCCCTCGTAATTACTACAAGGGTTATCAAAGTTGCTTGGGGATACTTTTGTTTTTCTTGATAGCACTGCCCAAAAAAAATCTAGATATAAAATTCACCAACTAATTGTATGTTGGATTTTAGTTTTTCTTTGAAGGGCATGAGACGGTGCAATTGGAAAGGAAGATGAATGCGCGGCATTTGGCATCAGCTTGATGCGACAAGCTGAACGCATCATTTGATTCATTTCTCCGATCCAACAGTGCATCATCTAAGTTAGTTCCGAGCAAAAATAAAATAAAAAATGATAACCGCTAATGAAGGAATTTTCATTCCTTGTAACAGATTTAATGACACAATTGCCTTTGCAATGGTTACCTAACCTAATCCAGAAATTAAGAGCTAATTAATAAACTTCAGTGAACCTACCCGCATTAGCATTAGTTTTCACTTAATAACATACTTATACCCGACACTATATTTGGGGGTTTCCCTGTGATCCACTATAGTATATTGGTGTTTTCCAGTTATAGCTACCATAAATATCTGAACACATTAAGTGATCACTATCTTAAGGCTTAAGACGAATTCAAATCCTTTAATGGCACATTTTTCAAATTACAATTGCCTAAGCCAATGATCAGCACAAACCTGGACCCTTGATCTCATTCTTCACTTTTTAATCTAATCAAGTTTAACTAAACCTTAATAATTGTTTATTAACTATATCTTCCTAATACTCTCTTCTCCATAATGCTTTTGGCGGTTCTTCTGATAATCAAATTATATAACCCAAGTTGATAACCTTTAGGGGTATTTTAGTCACAAAAAATGACAGCCAAAGATTGGGTCACACAATTCTGGAAAGTAAGTTGATCCAATGGCCGTATTTGCTTAGCTGGTTTACCTTTTCATTCACTTTATCCGACGGTTCATATTTGATAATATCCACTAAGGACGCACTAAAGAATAATACTAATATAGTAATAAGTCCTGATATCATTGGATACCAAGTCGCTGTAGATTGCAAAATCAACCATACATTTTTATATTTGTTTTCCAAAATGCTCTTACTAGAGTGCCTCGTCCTAGTGATCTGAACTGTTTCTCTTGGATAATTACATTTCCCTCTTGCATGTTAAGTTTTAGACTTCAAGATTTATTCCCCATCTAATATGATGTTAACTTGATTTCTAACTCCATTTTGCATTTTCCTATCTCACCCATAAAATCAATTTAACACTTGTTGTAAGAACACGAGCTAACTGGACTTCAGGTGGTTGTGGGATTCAATACCTTGAACAAATTCACCAACTTCTCAAGATTAAAACATCCACTCAAGCGTCTTGGCGAACTCTAGTTACTTGATGCCATGATTGTTGAGATTATTAGTCCCACATTGTTGGGCAATCTAAGATCCTACGACTTATAATTCTTTAGTGCTTCTTCATTTATTGCCAATTGGTTTTGAGTTGGATGCCCATATTCTAATATTATTAAGATTATTAGTCCCATATTGTTGGGCAATCTAAGATCCTGCGGCTTATAATCCCTTAGGCCTCTCCACTCATTGCCAATTGGTTTTGAGTTGGATGCTCGTATTCTAACATGGTATCAGAGCAGGCTATTTGTGTCGAGTCATTTGACCGCACCTTTACTCCGCGTCACCCGATTTATTGTCCACGTGTTAGACCCAACGAGACTACACGTGAGGGGGCGTGTTGAGATTTATTAGTCCCACATTGTTTGGGAAATCTAAGATCCTGCAGTTTATAATCCTTAAGGCCTCTCCACTCATTGCCAATTGGTTTTGAGTTGGATACTCGTATTCTAACAATGATAGCACAAAGGAAAAACTTTCTAGCACGGTTGCTGCCTTGTTGGGGAAAATGCTTGACACCCCCAAGCGAAGGAGAAAGATCTGCAAAGACACGGGTTGGAGAAATTGTTAGCCGCAACAGATTTCATCACCGGAAACCACGAATAAATAAGTTTAATATTGTTGCTATCATTTTTGTCGATTTCGAAATAGAGCTTAATTTATTTTCCTTACTTTGTACATATGATTAAGTATAATTTTTTAAAAATTTAATAAAACTAATTAAACAAAGCTTTTAGTTGGTAACCTAACCACAAGCTGGACTCCAACACCTTTTTGAATAGCAATGCATAATCTATGAAAAATAAAACTACCAAAACTACTACTAGCGTCATTGCTAACTAAACAATTTTTCAGACGCTTGAAAAAACACAAAGTATCTTCACCAAGTTCCCCTAAAGTAGAAAAAGCTAGGACACCCAAACCATGGCCATGTGAAACACACTTGTCCAAGTATTTAGTGTGTTTACGTGAAAACGCACTAGATATAGCTTTTCCCAGGACAAAAGATCGAATACCTTCGCCTGTAAAGGGCGAGACATCTGTGACATCCATACAAACATCTTGCCCATTTTTTAAATATTATGGAGGGAGTATGGTTATCAAAAATATTAAGTAATTTATTGATTTTCATCTTAACTAAATGCTTACCTACAAAAAAAAAATAAAAAAAAATCTTAACTAAATGCTAACCAACATAACTAACTAATGTGATACCGGTAGTATTTTCTGAGGTATACTAACAAAGAAGGTTGCTAATTACGATTGCTCTGCCAGGTCTTGTGCATTGGTTGAATACTTGAATTCGGCCGAGACACTCATTCATTGCCCAAATGGTGAAAAAATAAAGTAAAAGGGCATTAATGGTGCTGGCACAAAAAATGTGGAGGCTTAAATTAAGCATGAACAATGGATCCCTACTACTCAAATTTTTAATACGGCACACCAGCATCGCATGTTGTGTTATTTATAACGGTAACACCAACTGTCGGATTTGTCACCCAAAAGATGGTTGAGTTATAAATGTATATTCTGGTTTCACTTCGTCTATGGTGAAGGTCCAGACATTACCCTTGATAGTCATATGGAAAAATAGAGATTCTCAGAAAAAAGAAAAGTGGTGGGAGGGCTAGGTCCAGAGGCGCAAGATGGAGGAGGAGAAAATAAGGGTACACCTAATTTACAGTCGAAAGTATGGATAAATAGTAAAATATATTCCCTCCATCTCTAAAAATATTATTTTCTTCGTTGTAGGCTGAAAAATAGTACACAGATTGTACGTACACAACGAAATTTTTTTTTATAGAAAAACTTAGGCCAAAAAACCTAAGAGGAGTTCACAATGGAGTGGGTGAGCATTGAAGCATCACCTCTCCTAGATATTGAGTTTTTACATTGCATTGCTAATTGAAAAGAACTATTGTTTTGAAGTCTGTGAATGGGAGTAAGCCCTACTAAAACAAAAGAGATAATTTGCTGTGAGCAGTAGGTTGAGGACTCAGTATGGTGTGGTAGCTTAGTTGGTATCTTCTTTGAACAGCCTTGTGATACAACATCTTGAAACGGTCTAGAATTTCCCTGGACTCAGCTTTGATTTCTACATTGGTATGTTGCATTTCCTTTGCCCAGTCAAAGGCTAGATCAGTTCCTCATGTTGCTCCCCATTCTCCATTGTGTCCTGGATATCCTCTAGTCCCAATGACATTTCCTGCAAAATCAATGGAAGTAAGAGCAGTGAAGTAGTATAAGGAAACAGGGTCTCGTAGAGTGCAGATAAGAATTTGGATCCCATGATTCTTTCTCTGATCATTAACACTGTGATAGGTGTCATTTGCAATTGAGGAATTGCTGGGATTATGCGTTTGATGGCTTTGATTTAGAATATGATGTGGCATGTTGTGCACCCTGTTGTAGTTACATAGGTGTTGTTGAATGCTGGCAGTATTGTTAGTAGCATTAGGGCTAATGTGTTTGAAGATAAAATCACATCTAGCCTTCCAAATGAACCAGCAAGCAGTAACATAGATTGTACTGTTTTTGCTGGCTGATTCAGAGACAATCCAAGTATTTAGCCAATCCATAAAATTTGTATTACAATCAAACTTTCCATGGGATGTGCCAAGCAGTAATTGCCACGCAGAGGTAGCAGCAGGGCAATTTAAGAACATATGGGTCATGGTTTCTTCCCCACAGTTGCAAAGTTTGCTTATGGATCAATGTAGTGCATTATGCTTGCATTTTTTGCATCTGTGGGAAGTATTCCATGAGCACATTTCCAAAGGAAGATTTGGATAACTGAAGCAATGTCCATTTTCTATAGAATCTTCCACTTGTTAGAATGGATATCATTTTTGTATATATGATCAATTTTTGCTCTGTAGAGGGATTTAACTGTGAAATCTCCAGAGTCAGTAAGGTTCCACACTATCTTGTCCTCATCCTCCAGATGAGTGGCGATAGAGTGGATTAAATCAACCATTTCAGGAGTAAACCAGGTAGTGAGGAGAGCTGTGTTCCAAACACCTGAGGGTACACAACGAATTAGATGACCCAATATGTGCTATGCTTAGTAACAACACTTTGCATCCACCATAAAATTGCATGCCATGTGGTATTAGGACCATATCTAAGATTGAAATATGTATTAGGCCGGTTCCTATGCACACAAGCATATGGTATCATTTGCCTGGTGGCCAGGCAAACTAGTCGCACCACTATGGGGAAATGGTTTGTCGTTAAACTTTATATCGAGCGATGGTGACTATAGCGTCAATTATAAAGATTCTATCGCTGGCGATTTAGTCTAGGGGTAATTTGCGTTATCTCCCCTGTAAAGATTGGTAATTTGCATTACCTCCCCTATAAAAATAAAATTAGCAAAACCTCCCCTCCAATAATTCCATCTATTCCAAGTTAGCTGACTCATCACTAACTTACGCGTGGTTTTTTGCAGGGGAGGTAATGCAAATTACCAATCTTTACACGAGAGGTAATGCATATTACCAATCTTTACAGGGGAGGTAACGCAAATTACCCCAAAAAAATAAAAACCACGTGTAAGTTAGTGTTGAGTCAGCTAACTTGGAATAGACGGAATTATTAACGAGAGGAGGTTTTGCTAATTTTATATCTGTAGGGGAGGTAATGCAAATTACCAATCTTTACAGGATAGGTAACGCAAATTACCCCTTTAGTCTATCTTGCTCATTGGAAAGTCTATTGTCAACAACTATTTTTTTGTCACCTATAAATATGTGATTTTCGAATTTAATTTTTACACCAATTTTTTTTAAATGACAAAATCTCAAACCTAACTTGATTTGCCAACCCAACTTGATTAATCTGGAATAGTATTTGAAGTCGCGGTTAACAAGATATGTGAAAATAGGTAAAAAGCTAACAAATCTTCAAATTTTGGATACTAACAAATCAAACCTACAGCTAAAAGGAAAAGAATAGTTTGAAGCAAGGAAAATACAAAGTCAATTTAAAAGTTAACTATACTAGTCAGAAGAATAAAAGAAATTTTCCCCATGAGCGCATCGAATGGAAGATTATTCAAATTAAGAAAAGCAGGAAGATATGATTGTTAGAGATTTGTATTGAAATTTTTATTGTTCAAATTTATATCTTGTAAAATGATACAATATTAGGGTTGGGATCTCGTAACAAAATGGATTGACAAAATATCTAGACCATCTAATATAATTTATCCAACGGTTAATAATATCAGCGGAACTGACATCTAAATGGCGTTATTCCTTGTTTGGTAGTACAGGAGTACTTAAACAGAGATTAGGAAGAAACTTTCATTCCAATGAGCATGATGATCACAATCATTGACGTTATTGGACTTATACCCACTAACAATAATTTTTCCTATCAAATCACTGGTACTAACCCCTAAGCATAATAAACCGGAGTCTTTTAGAGTTGCTAAGCTGGTAAATACTTTCCTCTACTGCTGGTAATAACAATGTTTCTTGCCCTATTTTTTAAATCAGGAACAATTGTTTTTATCTCCTGATTCAAATTCTCCATCATGTAATAATAAGTGGGCTTAAGAGGAATTATTGTTTTAGTGAATTATCGTCTTCATGCCCTGATCTTGAGTAGGCGAATGAGCTTATGATGCATACCACCATGAAGATTTGAAGATCAATGATGATAAAAGATATATAAGCTTTATTCATCGATTTTTATTTAAAATTGTATGATCATATTTTCCATATGAATAATAAGATTAGTCTTGTATCTATGAATCCTAGCATTTTTAGGGGCGACACATAAGACAAAAAAGGGTCACCCAAACGTAAAATGTAGCCATCCCTTATCTCCCGGTTTTTTTAATGGCCAAACTTCCCTTCACAATCGGTAGATAACTTTACAATCGGGAAGTTAATCCACAATCGGGAGTCAATTTAGTTTATATAACTTCCGAATATAAAGTATCCCCAAAATAAAATCCTCTATCTTTTGAATTTTGATAATCCTATAATCGGTAGTAAATAAAGTTATCTTGACCCCCGATTAAAGTAGACCTTTGTCAAAATGCTACCATAATCGGTAGTGAATTTAGGTTATTTAACTCCCGAATATAGAGTAGCCCCAAAATGAGATTTTGCAAAAATTCTCTATTTTTTGAATTTTGGTTGAGCCTATAATCGGTAGTAAATGAAGTTATCCTGACTTCCGATTATACAGTAGACCTCTTTGCCGAAATCCTACCATAATCGGTAGTCAAGATAGTTCATATAACTACCGAATATAGAGTAGCCCCAAAATGAGATTTTGCCAAAATACTTTTTTTTTTGAAATTTGGTTGAACCTATAATCGGTAGTAAATGAAGTTATCCTGACTTCCGATTATCCTGGCTCTCTTTGCAAATATCCAACCATATTCGGTAGTCAAAATAGTTCATATAACTACCGAATATAGAGTTTCCCCAAAATGAGATTTCGCAAAATTCCTCTTTTTTTTTGAATTTTGGTTGAGCCTATAATCGGTAGTAAATGAAGTTATCCTGACTTCCGATTATACAATAGACCTCTTTGCCGAAATCCTACCATAATCGGTAGTAAAGATAGTTCATATAACTACTAAATATAGAGTAGCCCCAAAATGAGATTTTGCAAAAATTCCTTTTTTTTGAATTTTGGAGTATCCTATAATCGATAGTAAATGAATTTATCATTAACTTCCAATTAATAGTAGCCCCAAATACGCATTTAGCACATATTCATATCAATCGGTAGTCTCTGTGTGTTTGTTAACTACCGATTATATTACCAATAATCGGATTCTAAAAACAATTATTTTACTTCCGATTATTAAAGGGCATTAAGGTATTCTACTAACATTTAGGACACCCCATAACCTTGTTTATGGGTTGGGAATAAAAAAGTCTCCCCTAATTCTTTCGGGGTCGCCCCTAAAAATGTCAGGCTATGAATAGTTCTTCGAAGCTTCATCTAAAAATAAAAACAACAGATTTTGAAAAACCCTAACCCAAGAAAGAGGAGAAAATCTCATCAATCTCGTTTCAAATATTTTCCCTAAAATTCATTCTATTATGCCAAACACAGTCATTGATACGAGCCGTGAGATATAGAAAATCTAACGTTCTGCGGGGTTTGTCAAAATGCCTTGTCAAAACATTTTGTCGCATAATCCCGACCCTTATTTAATTCAAAGTTCATATCTTACAAAATGGCGCGGTTGTTAATGAATACAAAAATTTGACTTATATTTTTAGCCTTACATTTGAAAATGAGTCTTTATCATTTTAATTCATTGTTACTTAATTAAAACTTACATTTAACTAAAAAATGACTAAAAACTAAAACTTATATTTAAATTAAATTTGAGAATCAAGAAATTAAAACTTTACTTAAAATAACAAGACCAAATTATATTTAAGCAACACTTTTAAGATCTCGTAACAACTTCTATATTCAAAATACTTTCCGTTCATTTAGAGACACTCCGCCCAACACCTTTGTTCAATGTCCATTAGGATGTCATCATTCCATAGGTTTCGACCGGCTTGCATTACCGGAGACACAAACAAAGTTACTTGCTTTTTGATCCCAACGAAGTGACCACTCAACGCGCTCGATTTACGATTTTAGAGGTTCGTTATTTCTTCTTAAAATTTCTGAAACATATTTTTCCATAATGGCCTAGATTATTGCTGCGCACCAATATACAATGTATGGTAAAATAAATATAATTTCGATAAATACATTCATTCATCTTCAGCGAGAGTAAATCTTGGACCTCTTGAGCCAAATTGACTGCCACATTAACACATCTTTGATTTTCAACCGCATATCAGTTTTATGTGAACTCACCTATGCTAGAATTCTGAATACAAAAAGTTAAAAGAGTTGAAATGTACAATTAAGTTTAAAATTGAATATTTATAGGGAGATGAATTTGTAACTATTAGATGATAATCCACTGTGCGACGAACATAACCCCAACCCCGAGCGATAGTGACAATATTGCTAACGTGCTGCTGACCAGCGAGCGCCATTGAGATCACCGAGCAATGAAAACCCCATCACTCGGTAAAGTCTCTAACGCAGCTGGCTAATTTTTACTACTGGTAGTAGCACCAAAGAGAAGTCAAGATTTCTTGAGGGGTGTATTTGACTTTTAGAAATTTCCTGTAATTTATGTACTTGGAAAATTCTAAATAAGAAAAAAACAAATTTTATAATAATAAATCGGCGGTTTCAGACGGTGGGAAAGAAGTCTTCATCATCATCAGTTTCTTTTTTCTTCCTTTGAGAGACATTCCACCTCTGTACTGTTACCCAATCACAATTTAACAAATTTTCCCCTAAATACCAATATTACCAACTTTACCCTCATCCGCCTGTCAAAATTCCTTTTTCTCTCTCTAGATTTTATTTCTTCAACTCTGCGTGTGTAATATAAAGCCACAAAAAAAGGGTGAAACCTTGGCAGTGACTCCCATTAATGAAGTATTTTCAAAGGTACGTTTTTTTTTTCCTCCTTTTTCTTCACTCTCTAGTTGTTATTTTCAGTTGTTAGATTTCTTGAAAAAAATCATCTAGTTAGAATTTCTTTTCTTCAAACGAATATGTTTGTGTGTTTGATTTAGACTATTGGTTGTTGAGATCATACTAGAAAACCATAAATTTCTTACTCATTTTTTATAGTGTTATTTATAGTCAACAAGGAAGAACTATTTAGTAGATTTTTTTTTTGTTTATATTTTTTTAATTTTAAGTGATGATGCAATTATCAGTGGTTATTATGGTGTTGTAAAGATGGGCATTTAAAGAATTTACACTTGATTTTTTATTTATTTTTGGAGATCCAGTGAAGTGAAAATTTGTGTATTCTTGTTAATTTTTGTTTTCATTTTCGTTCATTTTTGCAGATAATTTTATTTGAATTTAGTAGTTTGTTATTGAATTACAAACAAAGATGCCTGGAATCGTGAATGATGTGGGTGTTAATGGAGATGAAGTTCTGAGTAGTGGGAATAGAACGCCCCCTTTTGAAGAAAATTCCGTGAAGTCGCACAGTCTTATGAATCCACAAAGCATACAGAGTGAGGGTTATGGTACACCAATGGATGATGGTATCGATACATCGATACAACATCTTTATGATAATGTATGTGATATGCAAAGTTCTGATCAGTCTCCGTCGAGGGCAAGTTTTGGTTCAGATGGTGATGAGTCCAGGATTGATTCAGAATTGAGGCATCTAGTTGGAGGTGAAATGAGGGAAGTGGAAATTATGGAAGAGGAGATAATGGAAAGTGGCTCTGTTAATAATGAAAAGGCTGGGAATTCGGAGGCTGCTCAAAGTTTGAGTGTAAATTCTGTCTCTTCCCCACAGTCAAAAGGAAATACTCGATTATCATTAGATGCCACTCAGTCACCAAAATCAAGTCCCAGGAGTAAAGGTCCTAGGCTCCCAAGAAAATCAATTGCCGGAATTCTTTCTGCTAAGAAACAAAGGTCTGCACTTGGAGGGGCTAAAGCACCGAATGGAACTGATGACCCGTCTCCGGAGAGTGTAAATAACCCAGATCTTGGTCCTTTTTTGCTAAAGCAAGCAAGAGATTTGATTTCTACTGGGGATAATCCTCAAAAAGCTCTCGAGTTTGCATTAAGAGCAGCCAAGTCATTTGAGAAATGTTCAAATGGAAGTCCCAGTTTAGAACTAGTCATGAGTTTGCATGTTGTAGCAGCCATACATTGTAACTTAGGGCAGTATGATCAGGCTATCAAATTTCTTGAACGGTCAATCGAGATTCCAGCCGCAGAAGAAAACCAAGATCAGGCACTTGCAAAGTTTGCTGGGCATATGCAATTGGGTGATACTTACGCAATGACAGGTCAATTTGAGAATTCGTTACAGTGCTACAAACTGGGTTTGGGTGTCCAGAAACAAGCTTTGGGAGAGATGGATCCAAGAGTTGGTGAAACTTGCAGGTATCTTGCTGAAGCCCTTGTACAAGCACTGCAGTTTGAAGAGGCTGAGAAACTTTGTCGCATGGCGCTCGATATCCATAAAGAAAGTGGAGCGCCTGCTTCTTTGGAAGAGGCTACTGATAGAAGACTTATGGGTCTTATCTGTGATACAAAGGGAGATTATGAAGCGGCTCTCGAGCATCTTGTTTTAGCTAGCATGGCCATGGTTTCCAACGGCCAAGAAATGGAGGTGGCTTCAGTTGATTGCAGCATTGGAGACACATATCTATCTTTATCTCGATATGATGAGGCTGTTTTTGCTTATCAGAAGGCGTTGACAGTTTACAAGGCAACCAAGGGAGAGAATCATCCCTCTGTTGCTTCAGTTTTTGTACGCTTGGCCGATCTGTACAACAAGACCGGGAAGCTAAGGGAATCGAAATCTTATTGTGAAAATGCCCTAAGGATTTACGGAAAACCCATCGCAGGGATCCCCCAAGAGGAGATTGCTAGTGGTTTAACTGATGTTTCTGCCATCTATGAGTCCATGAATGAACCTGAACAGGCTCTCAAGTTGCTCAAAAAGGCTTTGAAAATATATGCCAATGCGCCTGGTCATCAAAGCACAATTGCAGGAATTGAGGCTCAGATGGGGGTAATGTATTATATGCTGGGAAATTATTCAGAGTCATACAACTCCTTTAAGAGTGCGGTTACGAAGCTTCGAGTAAGTGGTGAGAAGAAATCTGCTTTCTTTGGGATTGCTTTGAACCAGATGGGGCTCGCATGTGTACAACGTTATGCCATAAACGAGGCTGCCGATCTGTTTGAAGAAGCCAGGACCGTCTTGGAGCAAGAATATGGGCCTTACCATCCTGACACGTTGGGCGTGTATAGCAACCTTGCGGGTACTTACGATGCAATGGGAAGGTATGTTATTACACTCTTAATCGTTTGTGCTCTAATAAGTTATATATTGGTGCTTCATCATATACTTATTTATCTGATGGGTACTTGATAATAGACACCAGCTGAACATTTTCAGTTGAGCCATACAACAAACTCATATGCTGTCGTTAAGCTTTACAAAAAATTGATACTTCGTCATTACTGGAAAGGATAGTAGGCTTCAAAATTTGCTGAAAAGGATAGTAGACCATGCCATTTTTACCATCTCTGTTTGTGACTTTTCATCTTCTGCAGGTTAGAAGACGCAATCGGCATCTTAGAATATGTTGTTGGAATGAGAGAGGAAAAGCTTGGAACAGCTAATCCTGATGTTGATGATGAAAAGAGAAGGCTAACCGAGTTGTTAAAAGAAGCTGGCCGGGTCCGCAACAGAAAAGCCAGATCACTAGAAAACCTACTAGACACCAACTCTCATACTGTACAAAAAGACTCCATTAAAGTATAATAATGATAATAATGTAAAAGATTTGTACACAATTGCATGTTTGTAATATAGGGTTTGTGAATCAAGATTCTTGGTTTGTACTGTCAAAAGAAATAACAAGGAAGAGAAAGAAAGAAAGAAAGAAAGAGCCTTTAATTGTAGTATGATTGTACTGATCTCTTCTTTACTTCTTTCTTTCTAAAGGTATGCTGTATTTTTTACTCTCCATTGTTGAAGGAATTTATAAAATATTCATTGTTGTGTTGGACAAACTACAGATAGCAAATCTGCGTAAGTGTGACAGATAGGTTATGTCTGGATTGCACTGGATTGTGCAATTGCATTAAAATGTTCCATGTGGAAGTTGTTAGTTATGTACTAAAAGAACAAAATTTTCATTTACTAACAAAGTAGATTACTGTGCATGGTACACTGCTGGAAAATTTAAATAATGATTGAAATTTCGTGATTCTTCGTAGTTAGTTAACAACAGCCTTGCACAGAGTTGCAGTTGCATATCAGACAGACAGACTTTGTGCAACAGAATCTGCTTTTGCACTGACACTCAATTTTAACATCTTGTATGTGAAAGGGTAGTTAGTATTTGTTGTCCTAGCAATCGACTAAAAAGAAAGGAAAAGGAAAAAGACTGAACAATTGAGTAAAAATGTTCAGATGTCAGTTTCTATCTTGCCTTCAAAGTGAATAAAACTTTCAAAATCTTCTGGAGTGTGACTAAGAGGGTTTGTTAACAGTAATTGATTTTTTTCGGGTTTTGCATTAAGATGAGTTATAAAATGTAGTGCACAAGCTTATGTGTATCACTTGGTTGTATGATATCACTGCTTTTCCCATGGGTTGTTATGTATTGTTGTTTGCTTTGAGTTTTTTTCCCATTTTTCCCGCATCAAGATGAGTAGATATGCAGTCAAAAAGTTCCCTCACCACTAATTTTTGGTTAAAGAATTTTCGGTCAAATGACCCAATTATCTGGTAATTGGATTCCAGTTCTCAGAATTACAAAAAAGATGTTGTCTTTATAAAAAAACTACTAAGAACACGTGTGCGATGCACATGCTTGAATTTTACTCATCCAACAATACTAAATTTGAAAGCAATGAAAATTTCTTACATAAAACAAAAATTTACTATTCTTATTTGTACCCGTTACGTAGATAATTGAAATAGCTTTTCGAATATATAAATTTTATAAAAATCCGATGTATATATTTTGAAAGATATTAAATTTTTTGATCTATTTTAAAACAATGGCATTTTTGTAAATATATAAAAAATGAGGACAACTAAATAATTTAGAGGGTCTCATACCAAAAAAAAAAGCTCTTTTCTTTATATTAGTATAAGATAAGATAAGATGAAGGTGTTTGGTTGACATAATTCAATTACAGTTTTAGGAAATGGATGGATTAAATATAAGATGCTCTTGATACCTTCAAATGTGTTGAACCCCATCAGCAAAGTAAAGATTTCCATTGATCCAAAAAAGGTACAAAAGAATTGTACCACCCAAAGAGAGTACAGGGAAGAAAAGAAAGAAAAAAGAGCAAGACAAGCAAAGAGATACAAGAAAGACAGAAAATGCAAACAAAACAGCTGCACCTAGGGAGGTTGAAAGTACATCTGTTTCCAACTCTCAATAACAGTTTCAAAAGAAACATGCTGAAACTCAATAACACATAAAGCCCATGTAAAAGACCAGTATTTCGCTTCAGAAATTACCTCTTCAAGCTCCATTTTCTTCTCCGAGAAGACTCTAGCGTTTCTTTCCAACCAAATTGACCAAGCTATCATAGCAAGTATCATAGCCCACAACTTCTTCTGCGACTTCGTCAAATCCTTGGCATACCAGGTACACAATAAAGTCTTCATAGAGGAAGGGAGGACAAAAGGAAATTGAAGATCGCTCCTTAAATGGTTCCACAACCCTTGAGAAAAAACACAGTGAATAAATAAATGATCCATAGTTTCGGTCTCACCACAAAACACACAACCACCTGCAGTTTGCATACCTCCGCGCCTAAGAAAATCCTTAGTTGGGATTTTATTTTGAAAAATACACCAAATGAAAAAAGCAATTTTAGGAGGATATGCATGCCTCCAAATATGTTTGAAGATCCGACTATCAAGACATGATATAAAATCTTGATGAATATACTCATAACAAGACTTGACAGAATATATCTTGTCTTTGTTGAGTTTCCAACTGATTTCATCCTCATCTGACCAAATAAAATTCACCACATTCAGCTTGGCCTTAATACTCTCCAACTGGGCTCTCGAAATAGTATCAAGTCTGTTAGGGATTACGAGATTCCAACTAGACGATACAACAGATCCATTACTAACCGTAGAAATAAATTTGTGGTAATTATATAATTGTCCCTCCTTTTCATGAGGTTCACAAATACCCTTATGACACAACAAATATACCCCTCTCGTTCAGTTAGGCCCCTTTGGATCCGTTAATCTTTTTTATTCTTTCCACATTTACCCTTCCGTTTTTATTCTTCGTTCTTATTCTTATACTCCTTCTACATCTACGGATCTAAACATTTAGAGAAAACCGAAACCCTCCACCACCATCTCCGTCGCCACCAGCACCACCAACAGAAGGGATTTGAGAAAAGCGATTTTCGATTGAGAGAGAGAAACATCGATCATTTGAAGCATCACCAGCAAAAGCAGTTCATCTTGTTTTTCTTCCTTTCCTCTTCTTCTTCTCCTGTTATTGGTGATTTGGATATCAGCTAAAGATTTAGGCGATCGAGAGATGTGATTTTAGGTTTCAATCTCTGGTAATTTCAAGTTAAATAGAGAATCAAACAAAAACGAATTCCAGAGAGCGCGATGGATCAGGTTTGTATCAAAAACCCTAGAAATCTCTATTTATTTTGAGTCTTTGATTTATTCTTATGATGTAACTGAGTTAGTAAAGATTGAACGGTCGTAATACATAAATTTACTAAATTTAAACATTATTGGATTTCAGTAGTAGTTGTATGTATCATTGTATGAAAAAATCCAGTGGTGGTAATGGTGGCGGCGGCGATGGCGATGGCGTTGTGTGGGTAGTTGTCTTTGTGGTAATAAATACAGTAGAGTTGGCGATGCTACTGGGGTTGGTGGTACTTTTTTTATAAATATTGGTGGTTCTGGTTGTTGTGGTTATGGTGGTGGTGGAGATTGTGGTGGTTGGGAACATGGTGGTGGTGGTGTTGTCTTGTTATAGTTTGACTTTTTGTTTTTTGTAGGTTTGATTTATTCATTATACCTTTGATCATTTAAACTAGGATTGTAACCCCAAAAGATCTGTGATGCATGAAAATGCTGTCAATACTGTTCCAGATCCATTTTACAGGTATGGTTCTTCAGTATTAACTTCCATGGTCGAAAGATCTCTGGACTTCAGTTTTTATGGGATCAACTATTGTTGTTGACGCCATTTTTTATGGATCAACTACTGTTGTTGATCCCATTTATGGGATCAACTCCTGTTGTTGACAGCATTTTCTTTGGTATCAACTACTAACACCTATTGTTGACAGCATTTCCTTGGATTAGTATAGTCATCTTTGTTAAAAAAAATAACTTAATTTCTTGTTGGTTTGTGTTTGTGTATTGTTGTTTGATTGATGGTACTGGTTGTGTCTTTGGATTTATAGTTGTAAAGTTCTTCGGTGCAATGGTAGCATGACTGACTCCACGTCAGATGATGCGTGTTCGACTCACGCCAAGTTCACTCATTTCTACATGTCATTTTGTTTTTTGGTATCATAGATGGTTGTTGCAGAAATTTTTGTTACTCTTGTATTTCTTAATGATATGTCAGTTTGCAGGTTCCAGGTTTATTGATTTTTATAGTAAACAGACTCGTATAAATGCTATCAACTCTAACTGTTGATCCCATTTTTCGTGGATCAACTTCCATTGTTGATCCCACTTAATTGGATCAACTTCAATTGTTGATCCCACTTAAAGGGATCAACTTTGGTTGTTGACACTATAATATGGAAACATTGTTCCTGGGTTCCACCTTTTTGTATCAACTTTGGTTGTTGACTACATTCACTATGATCAACTTCGATTGTTGACGGCACAAAAAAAAAAAAAAAACTGAATATTAGTTAGTAAAGTTATTTTTGAACTTTTGATTTTTGGATCAACTTCAGTTGTTGACACCTAATTTTGATGGCGGCGGTGGTGGTGGCGGCGACGATGATGGTGGCGACAGCAGCGGTGACAACATCTTCAATGGTGGTGGTGGTGGTGGTGGAATATCAGTGGTGGTGGTGGTGGTGGAGTGGTGGGGGCGGCAGTGGTGGTGGTGGCTGTCAAGTATTAGAAAAAGAAATTTATTAAGGGATAAGGTTTTTAATGAAAAATAATATTATAAGTGAGGGTATTAAGGTAATCTAGTTTTTAATGGATAAGGATTTTAAATGATATGGGTATATTTATTGTTGTATAAGGGTATATTTGTTGGGTGTCAAAACTAAGGGTATTTAATTAATATACCCAATAAATTTACCTTTAAAACGAGCTTTGTTGTAGATATCAAGGAATTCAGTCTTCATATCTCTGTCAAATTGTCAACAATTTTCACAAAATCTGACCTTGGATCCTTTATTAACTTTGAAATGTTCTCTTTGAAAATTGAAGCTCTTGCCATAATTCCCTTCCATAATGAGACCCCATAGGAACCTTTAGGATGATTAGAAATAAAAGATTGTTGACTAATGCCATATTTCTCATTTATAATCTTCCTCCATAGCATGTCATGCTCTAATGCAAATTTCCAAAACCATTTCATAAACAGAGCATCATTCATATGCCTTAGACTCTTAATCCCAAGACCCCCGTTGCTTTCTTTTCTTAGTCAATTGACCACTTCACTAACCAATTTTTTTTTTTATTGTGCTGCCCATCCCACAGAAAATCCCTAATTATTTTCTCAATCTTATTAGCCACAGAAACAGGAATCTCAAATAAAGACATGAAGTAAATAGGTAAACTAGCTAACACACTTTTGATTAAAATAATTTTACCAGCCCTAGAGAGATTAGATTTATTCAAGTAAGATAAGCGTTGAGTGCACTTATCTATGACTCAATTTTATTTCCTTGTACCTTTATACCTATCACCAAGAGGTAATCCTAAATAAGAAGTAGGAAGAGAATCGCTAAGACAACCCAAAATAGAAGCAAAGTGACTCATATCATCATTCAAAGCCACGCCATACAACTTGTTTTTCACAAATTTGATTTTAAGACCAGATAGCAACTCAAAGCCTAATAAAATCATTCTCAGTTGTTTCACCTGATCTTCATTGGCATCCAGAAAAAATAAAGAATCGTCTGCAAACTGAAGATGCGTAATAGAAATCCCATTATCTTTGACATTAAAACCCTTAATACGACTTTCCTCTTTAGATTTTAACATCATTAAAGAAAGAACTTCAGCGTCAATAAGAAATAAAACCCGAGGGAGAGGGTCACCTTGACGAATTCCTTTTTTACTAGTGAAGTATCCCTCGACACTTCCGTTGATAAGAACCGAGAACCGAACTCTCTGTACACAAATCATAATCCACTATATCCACTTTTGACCGAAGCCCATCCGCTCCATAGCCTCTCTCAAAAAATCCCAGATTACATTGTCGAACGCTTTTTCGAAATCGACTTTACATAAATGTGTTGCTTTCTTTTCCTCAAGAATCCTTATGTTATACCCAAATCTCTATTATCACGATAATCTTTAACCATTAATAGAAGATTCAAGGATTATACCTTATCAGAATCATGAAAACATATATCAGTTTGATCTTTCTCAAACGAAGAAAGAAAGACCAAACAATATCGTTATTGGGATCTAGGTTGGTGAAAATAGTAATTGATTCACTGGCATTATAAGGATTTTTGGGTCTTTCAATTGTTACAGAGACAAAAATAAAGCGATATTTAATTTTATATTTTTGGTGGAATTTTATTGGAAAAAAGGGTAGTTCAATCGTTTTACGAGAAATAATATTGCATTCCTCATAATCTGATTCCGCTGCACTGTTTAACCATTATAATCCTAAAGTGAAGATTTTGAGGGAATCAAATTAATTGAGATGTTGATTCTTAGATAAATTTCATCCTCTTGATTGGCAGAATTGATCAGATTGTCTTGTAATCTGATTACCAAGGTTTCAGTTCTCCCAACCAAAAGCGATGTAAGCTTGTGCACAACACTTTCTAGATAAGAATACCCATTGCACAAAACCTATAATAAAACCAATATACAAAAGGTGTACTAATTTGTATAACAAATATGCAAAGATAAACACATGATGCATAAGAACAACTAGCATGCAAAAAACTAAACTACCTATAACAGTACACAAAAAGCAAACTCATATTGTATAAGCTTATGTAGTGCACAAAAGAATGCATTGCAGAAGAATAACTAATGCAAAAATAAAATTGTTAGAGCATCGCTCAGTCAAACTCATAAGTTTTGGTATGTCAAGCTTGTCGTCAATTCTAGTCGATCAAATCTATGTCTTGATTTATAGTTTACTAAAGTCATATTGGAATAGGATTAGAGCATGGTAGTTAAGTATGAGTACTCACCAATCAACCTTGAAGATTGAAGACTGAAGACGACGTCAACAGGAACTCCATTAGCAAAGGTATGTGAAGACTGACTATCCCATTTACTCATATTATCTACCATTCTATCAACTGAGCCATGTCGCACTAGTGGAAAATAGAAGTTTCGCGACCATCAAAGAAAGTCATAGATACGAGATATATGACCTGTTTTAACGGTCGCGAAAATGGTCGTTGTTTGAGCGTCTTTTCCATCTATGACGTGGCTCTGCGAGTCGCGGAACAACCTATATCAATGACCGATTTTAACGGTCAAGTTGTTAAGACTGACCATAGTCAGTCATAGATATACATATTATAATATAAAAAAAAGATTCAGATTACCTGGCTGAATCTGACTACACATCAAATGGAACTCAAATGATAACCAAAATAAACTCGAATGATAATTCAAATGAAGTTCAAATTACAATTACAATGATCCATTTGATGTGTAGTCAGATTCAGTCAGGTAATATGAATCTATTTTTTTTAATATAAAATGTATATCTACGACTGACTATGGTCAGTCTTAACAACTTGACCGTTAAAATCGGTCGTTGATATAGGTTGTTCCGCGACTCGCAGAGCCACGTCATAGATGGAAAAGACGCTCAAACAGCGACCATTAAAACAGGTCATATATATCGTATCTATGACTTGCTTTGACGGTCGCGAAACTTCTATTTTCCATTAGTGTTACGTTACGACTTTGAAAGACTTCACTAAGGGATTAGTGAAACCCGGTCAGATTATCTTTTACCTGATAGTTCTTGTTATCTGTATCTTGTTCTTATTGATCTTCTAGAGATCAAGAACTTGATGGATAGAAACCACAAAGTACTCTTCGTCTCAGACTTTGTGATTCCACAAGATAGATATCTAAATCACTTATGGTTTGATTTGTTTAGCTTATTCTTGTGATATAGAATTGGTTACACATCTTGTAACTTTTGAAGAGAATAAGTCCAACCTAATCTTGAGTTTGCTTGATATCTTATTTTCTTGAAGACCCCTCATAGCATATAGATTTCCATGCCTTGATTGAATATCTTTCTGAAGGAAATCAAATAGGCTTTCTGTTAGAGGAAAAATAGTCATAAAAGTCTTCACTTAGGTTGAAGAAACTCCTAGGCCTGTAAAGGACGTCCACTGGAGGAATCGTTTTGCGTAGGGTCTTACGAGATTCAAGAGACATAAAGGAGTACAGCTGAAGCTAAATTTATCGTAGGTTCGATTTGCTCTCAACTACATTCGAGTCCGAGGTATGATAGTAGGCTAGTGTGTATAACGGTTTAATACAGGTGGTGTTCAAGTTCCAGACTAGATCCCAGGGTTTTCCTACTTTGCAGATTTCCTCGTTAACAAATTTCTGGTTTCTTGTGTTACTTTTTTACCGTTATATTGATTATATTTATAATAGAAATATCATTAGTAGTACGCTAAATAACCTTGACAGTTTTTAAACCTAAAATACTATATAGAACCTAAAAATATTTATTCTTGAGAATTCGTATCTTAAAAGAAAGATTACAAGTTCTTTTTGGAACTCGGTTAATATTACAGTTTGGGTACATATTATGTTATTGAAAACGTGGGGGTACAAAAATACACCACCAAATTTTTCTTAGGCAACCTGTATGGACAAACTTAAATACAATTCCAAGAGTTCAACTTAATGAATCTCAATCAAGGAATAATATTTAGAGTTGAAAAGACGAGGGTACCCAAATACACCACAATCTTGTTGTTTCAACCTATAAGTTCTCTACCGAATGTGATCGTCTATGGACAGAGTAGGGACAATACGACAATTCGGATCACACTTCGTGTGATCGTCTATGGATACGAGATCAAGACAATACGATAACAAGATAACTTGTGTGATTGACTATGGATACAAGATCGAGACAATACACCAACGTAGGATGTTACTTGATAATAGGTTCGGTAATAACCAAACTCTGTAGGATCACTATCAAGTAATGCAGAGTTAACGTATATGTGTATTTTACTTTATTATAATAAAATAATTATAATATAGAAATCAAAGTAAAAGACACAACAAGATTTTGTTAACGAGGAAACCGCAAATGCAGAAAAACCCCGGGACCTAGTCCAGTTTTGAATACTCTCATATTTAAGCCGCTATACAAAATCTAAACCAATTTCGTATAGTTGAGACCAAGCAGACTACCCCTAGCTACTTAGTTCCCTCAGTATCCCTGCTGTTAGAGCACTGCTCGGTCGAACTCGCAAGCGTTGCTATCTGAAGCTTGTTTGTCAAGTTTAGTTGCCAAAACTATAAGTCTTGATTTCTTGTCTACTTATAACTAAGTCTCGGACTAGGATAGTAAGTGTAGTTGAGCTCTACACTCCACGGCGATCATCATGCGAAGACGAAGAACTACTCAAGGAACTTGTGGAACTTCATCGACAAAAAGGTATGTGGAGACTTGAACTTATCTATCACTCAAAAGTCTATCTATTATATCTCATATTTTGAGACAAAAGTCGTATTGCTATATAGACTTCAATTATACACATGTGCTATTTCGAACCGAGTTTAACTCACTTATTTATGCCTCAAAATATGTGTTGGTAAGCTTTCGCTTTGGCCAAGTTCATCTTTACTAGTGATGAAAGTCATGTTCAGTATTTCAATAACTTGAAAATCGCTTTGATGAAAAATAGTTTGTGAATAACAACTATATAACATCCTCTAAGAAAGTTTCAATGATTGAAATGAGAGTTTAGAACATGTAACCATCTTTGGATATAAACATAGTGTGTTCTCACATTTGTGTAAAAATCCAAAACCGGGAACCCAAGTATGCGTATCCATACGCGTACTGGCGGTTGTTGGAAATCCGGGTAAGTATGCGTACCCGTACGCATACTGGCAGAAAGTTCACATCTGTGAATTTCTACTGGAGTTTGAAAGATAAAAAACAATCTCGTCCGGTTACTTAAGTACGCGTACCTGTTCGCATACTTAGGTAGGTTACTTTCTAAAATCGGTTTGTTCATGAACTAAAACATTTATAAAATAAGGAATGCAATCTTTGCAAACCGTGGCTATAATGTTCATGAATTGATTCGAGTGAATGAAACACAATTTTCCTTCAATTGTGTCTTGTATACTTCTATGAGATCTAAGCAATTGAACAACTCTCTAACTAGTTCATTTGAGTCACTTGAACTAGTTACGGTGAAGATGAATAAGGTTGATATGAAAGTGCTCATATGGCTAACCATTGGTTAACTATTGTTGAACCAACTAGGTGTACACGTTTAGGTACGGTTACCCAAACCTAAATGAAGTTACATTTCATTTGTGTATAACAAGCTAAGTTTGATCTAACGGTTGAAAGATATTAGCTTGAATCTAATCAGGTTTTCATCTAACGGTGAATATTGAATGCTTTGTTACCAAGGTAACTTAGATTGCAAACCATGATTTCGAGACTATATAAAGGAGAACTCTAGCAACTGGGAAACCTAATCCCCACACCTCCTGTGTGATACTAGTTGCATAAACTAGAGTCGATTCTCCTTTAACCTTAGGTTTCTCTCGAGACCCTGTAGGTTAACGACTTAAAGACTTCATTAGGATTGTGAAGCCAGACCCAACTATTTTCTCTGTAGTTGTGTGATCTGATCTTGCTGTTTCTATCGTGATTGAGTGCAATCGTAAAATTGGCTTGAGATTTATATCTCCGATAGGCAAGATATAAAAGTAGTCACAAACATCTTTGTCTCATCGTTTGTGATTCCACAATATCTTGTTTCGCTAGTCGATTAAGATTATTGTGAGGTGATTGATAATTCTAGGCTGTTCTTCGGGAATATATGCCCGGGTTATCGATTGGTTCCTGTTCACCTTGATTTATCAAAAGACGGAACAAAACTCGTAGGTATTTCTGTGGGAGACGGATTTATCTATTCCTGTAGACTTTTATGTGTAAAACAGATTTGTTTATTAAAGTCTTCGACTTTGGGTCGTAACAACTCTTAGTTGTGGGTGAGATCAGCTAAGGGAACCAAGTCCGTAGTATCCTTCTGGGATCAGAGATGTAAGGAGCGCAACAGTACCTTGAATCAGTGTGAGATTGATTGGGGTTCAACTACAGTCCAGACTGAAGTTAGTTTATAGCAGGCTAGTGTCTGTAGCGGCTTAATACAGTGTGGTGTTCAAATCTGGACTAGGTCCCGGGGGTTTTCTGCATTTGCGGTTTCCTCGTTAACAAAACTTATGGTGTCTGTGTTATTTCTTTTCCGCATTATATTTTGTTATATAATTGAAATATCACAGGTTGTGCGTTGAATCGATCAATTGGTAAATCCAACCTTTGGTTGTTGATTGAAATTGATTGATCCTTGAACATTGGTCTTTGGTACTGTTCAAGTTATTTCTCTTGTATTCAATCAGGCTCACAAATTCCTATTTGTTTGAGTGTGGATTGAATCGAGAAATTGAGATATAACTCTTTGATATACTTTTGTTAAGATTGAGTCTGACTGTCTAGTTGATTCTCTTAAAAGTATATTGGAGTTAGTCCATACAGATTGCTAAGCGAAATATTGGGAATGGTTGTAATACCCCCGCTTTTTCAATTGCTATCAGAGCAGGCAAACACATTAAAGACCTCATAAGTCTGTGTTTGTAGCGATCTGACTCTATGGACAGAAATTCTATCTCCATAAACGTACCACCAGTCTTCGATGGCTCAAACTACTTGTGGTGGAAAATTGCTATGCGTGCTTTTCTTCAAGCTCGTGATTTTCAAACATGGGTACGTGTTGTTAATAGCTATGATCCTCCGGTTAATACAGAAGGCGATGTATCTATACCTAAGGATATTGGTAGATTTAGTCTAGAAGAAATCCTTGCTGCAAAGCAAAATTATGACGGCTTAAATGCTATCATACATGCCATTACCCCAGATCTTCAGCATCATGTGACTACCTGCACAAAGTCTAAAGAAGCCTGGGATATCTTAGAAACCGTATTTGAAGGGAATACCTGTAAAAAGGAAGCTAAGATTCAAAACCTAAATTCTGATTGGGAAAACCTTTGTATGACAGATGAAGATTTATTTGATGAATTTAACCACAAAGTGTCTGAAATTGTTAATGCCTCTTTTGCATTGGGTAAGACTATTCCTGAAAAGGACATTGTGATGAAGATTCTCAGATCTTTGCCATCTAGATATGATTCTAAGAAGCATGCCATCGTTGAAGGAAATAATCTCGCAACTTTTTCCAGAAATACTCTGGTTGGGAAATTAAAGATCTTTGATCATGAGCATACATCCAAATACGAAAAGGATGTTGCTTTCAAAGCACAAAAGAACACTAAATTACTTGATAAAAGTAAAAGTGTTTGCGTCTCTGAAGATGATCTTTCCGAGGCTGATTCATCAGATGAAGATCTTGACAAGTCAGTCTCCTTGATCACAAGACAGTTTAGGGACCTTCTTTTTAAGAGAAGTAAACGGTTTTCCAGAGATAAACCCAGGTCATCAGTTAAACCCCATAATCGTGTTACTCCTAAAAACAGGGATAATGATGAAACTGATGACGAGGATATGCCTCAGTGCTTTAAGTGTAAAGGTTTTGGCCATTTTGCTAATGAGTGTCCAAATCGTAAAAAATACATTGGGAATAAAGGTTTTGCTGCAACTCTTGATGAAATGTCTGACAATTATGATTCTAATGAAGACGAAAAGTCAAGTGTTGCCCTTCTTTGTGAAAATATTGATTTTGGTAATTGTAGCAATACATACATCAATCTTGATATTCTTCCAGAAGAAATCCCAACCAATCTGGAAGAAAAAATTGACCTACCTGCTTCTACTGGAAACTTTTGTTTTCTGATTTTGCAGGTTCCACCATATGTCTAGCAGCCTGCACAGATGAGATGTATAAACCTTCTTCCAGGTTGACATGTCCTTATTGTTCTCTCAGAGGTCATAAGTTATCAAAATGTTTCAAGTACAAACATAAGATAAGATAAGATATGTCAACAAACTTCAACGAAGAGCAAATCGATTAGCTAACAAGCTCAAAATTGTTCAGGAATCGGCTGAGGTATTTAAACGCATCTCCTCTTCAAAGAAGTTAGTTTCCAAAGAAATGACTAGATCATTAGAAAGAAATGTTTGGTCTAAACACTATATGAAACAGGGCTCTATGAATTCCTTCCGAAAAAGATATGGTGGACAGATTATTGTTCACCCCAACACAACCTAACTTGTGTTGGTTTGTGCATCTTATCTCATGTACCTGATAAAAAGAGACAAGATTTTGCACACCTCAGGCTTTAGGAAAAGAAAATTCTGTAGAGTGTTTTGATTTTCTTTGTTTTTCGTGTGTTAGCTTTGAGAGCATCGCAAAGTCTGGAATTCATGATGCTTTTCGTATCTTTTTGATATTGGAAAGGACTTTCCTGTTTATTCAATAAAAAGAGGGTGAAAATAGACAATTCTGCCTTTTTTAGGGTATGAGTTATTTGTACGTGAATCATTTAAGTGTATAAAGGTTACGTAACTCTACATTCCCTTTTCCTTCTTCAAACTCTTTTTATCATAAGACTGCTTATTGAGATTATCTTGTGATTTCCTCTCACAATTCCGCTCTAATGGATACTCCAAGCATTATGTCGACGGATGGAAAAGATGTCAAAATGATTGTTAAGCCATCAATCATGAAGGAAAAAGATAAATCTTCGTTACCTCCAACTTTGAAAATAAAAAGAAGGAATGTGAGGAAGCCAAGAGTTGTTCCTTCAAATTCTCAGAAGTTTTCTGATGTTCTTGAAGAGTTGAAGGAAACAAGGAAGGAGATTCAGCAAATAAAGGC
>JAJJMB010009832.1:16944-65285 GCA_023531105.1 Papaver atlanticum | reverse complement strand
CTCCTGTTAATGATTCTAATTTTCTTGATACTGTATCACAAGATAGTCTTCTCATCTTCTGTGATGCTTCCTTTGACAAGAATACTAATGACTCTGGTGTTGGGATTGTGGCTATAAATTCTTCAGGTGAGTTCAAGGGATGCAAGCTAGTCTCAGGGAGGAGTGCATGTTCTGAAGTAGCTGAAAGTGCAACAATTCTGGAGGCTGCAAGTTGGATTAAAAAGAATAACTTTCAGGACTTTTACATTATAAGTGATGCCAAAAACATTATGGCTTATCTGAATAATAGCAAAGGCCAAACTAGTTGGACCTCCTGCTCTGTCTTAGATGATTGGCTTCTCCTTCTAAAAGATATTTTTCCTCTTAGATTCATTCATCTTAAGAGAGATCTTAATAGCTTAGCAGATATAGCTGCAAAACACAGTAGAATTTTGAAAATTTCAGGAGAGTGGGATGATAATAATCACCCCTATTTTCTCCCTCAGGCTGTAATCTCTCATTAATCAATGAAATTTTATTTTCCTAGCAAAAAAAAAAAACTTGACATACCAACGCTTGGTGGGTTCAACCGAGCTATGCTCTAACAATCTCCCCCTTTGTCAATTTTAGTGACAAAACTCTTACAATCATATGGATAAACAAATTAAAAAAATTCATTATACATACACTTGATTCCAAGTTTCAACAACACAATAACCTGCATATATTCAATCCATAAATGCCGTTGTTGACATTTAAATAACAAAGCTAATACTCCCCCTAAAGGTAAGATATGTAGATTTTCAATCCGCACATCTTTGTTATTTCTCTTTTATAGTCCAAATATATACAATCAACATATGATATGTTTCTCTTAGTCAATGCTTTACTCTTTCGTTAGATATAATGTTTAAGCACATTTGTCATTTCCTTAGTGATTAAAAATCACTTGTTTACTCTATATATTTCTCCCCCTTTTTGTCACAAAATGACAAAGGTCCGGGCAAATACACAAACCGAAAGGATCTTACAAATCTAAAAGAATTGTACAACCTATAAGGGTTAAGCACGAAGGTTTCACATACCACTTTAGATAACCAATATCAAAACCGAAACTACAAGTAATTTGGTTTTAATATGTTATCAAGGAAACAATTGCCCGAAGCAATTTTCCCTAATAGTTTAACAAATTGACTAAGAAACTTAGTTCCCTTGCTAAACCAATTTCACAGATACAATCGCTTATTTCGACAAGACCAAAATAAAAATCATAATTAACTTTATTTTTCTCATCAGGCACTAATTATTCAGACAATAACTTAGACCTTACACTTTAGACAAGACAAATACTAGGTTAGTTAACTAATATTTCTTTTCAAGGCATTCGATTATACTTGAATAACCGAATCCTTTACTTTTGATAAGTCTAACTAAGATCAGAATTAACTTAGTTTCTCTTATCCGGAATCGAATTGGACTAAACAAATGACCCCGTATTTTGTTAAGCCATAAACAATACATACAAACCAAATAAATTGACTTGCACAATTATTTATCTTAACTGGAAGCAATTGAAACAAACATAGACATTAAAACACCGCAATTGCACCGAAATTTCGTTAAGTCTAAAACAATTGATACCAAACAATAAAGAACGATATCAAACCAGTTTTTCTTAACCGGAAACAATTGAATCACACACACACATACATCCATACACACATAATGGAATAAACATCAATTGTACCGATTTTTGTTAAGCAAAAGCAAAATATATGTAATAAACTCAAGCTTTTCTTAAACATGAAAATGATTAACTAACAAATGCGTTACCTCAAATTCCACATCCTCTTCTCCCCAGAAAAATATATCATTAAGCGCAAGTTCAAGTTAGAACTCTCCTCCATTGTGTTGTCAACCTCTCGCAAGAACAAAAGAACAACAACAAAAGCAACCTTTACCAGAGAAAGGTTGAATCGGTTTTAACTAATGCATAGCAAAAGTTGAAAACCCCGAAACACATATGCTTTTATGCTAAACCAAAATCGATTCAACATATTGTGACTTTTTCACATATGAGTTTCAATCGGAACACCTTATGATCCTTTGATAATGCCTACAAACATGGGCTAGAACTTAATCCCGCTAAATCAAAAAGCCACACAAACCATAAGGGTTCACACATCATATGGGATCGAATATTAAGGTTAAGAAAACCGAAATCAAACATCCCATACACATAGCAATAATATAAAGCATTCAAGCACAGGCTATGTAATCGAAAAACTATCACAAGAAAAATTATAAAATAATAATTTTATTCATAAATAATAGATAGTTTTATTCAGCAATAGATCTTACACAATAATTGAAAGAAATCAAAAACTGATGTCTATTTTTTGTTGCAACTTAGTCCTTCATATCAGAGGTAGAGGACGGCAGATTATTACTTTCAGTCTTCAGTTTGTGAATTTCTTCAAGTAGATAACCTTGTTGCTTGACCAGTATTTCTTGCAGTTGAGAAGTTTTTGTGAAGGATTCTGCAAGAACATGTAATTCTTTCTTTGATTGAACACAGAAGTGTGTCAATGCTTCAATACACTGATCTTTCTTCAGCATATTTTCTCTTTCCTTCTTGCTAAGTGATGTGTTTTGTAGTTGTAGTGGTAAAAAGGTTCGTTGCTCGAACTTGTGAAGGATAACTTTAGACTTAAATTCAAAACTAAATAGAAAAATCACTAAAAATTATAGCAAACACTGACAAAGTTGATATCAATATTAAAAGAACACTGAGGCTAAGATTCCACTATTTTTCCAAGTTCAAAGAGATTTTATCTAGTATTTATATTTATTCAATTTTTGCGTTTAATTTGATTCTAAGCTATTGCAACATATAGATTTTCAAAATAACAAGTGTAAATCCAAAGTATAAAGCATCAAGAACCTATGGCTAAGCATGCTCTATCAAAAGAAATAACAATTGCTTAACAAAAATCATTCAAATAATTATAAATCAAGGCAAATAATCATAAAAATAATTGAAATAAAATAAATAAAATAGAATATACCACTTTTTGTTGGAAAAATAGCTTCCTCTATCGCCTCAGCAATGGGGTTTAGCTCCTCATATTAATCATAATCTCAAAATACATGTTTATGGCTCAAAAGTTGATTAAAAGGGAGAAAAGTGTTAAAACAGCGGATTCTGCAGTTGCTGAAAGTCTAAATCAGAAGTCGGAATTGTTGCTGAAAGGCTTCGGTGACTGCAGGAAGATGCGACCGTAAATCGTTGTCACTGAAAATAAGTCTGCTTTTGCAACTATCTCTGAGGGTCTAATGTTCTTCGTGTTCTTCTTCTTTGCAGCAGCAGAAAAGTTTCTGTATCGACTCCAGTTGATTTTTTTACGCTTCTCTAAGGCTCTAAACTTCTCCAAACTCTTCCAAATTGTTCGTATATCCAAATATGACTCGAATCAACCTATATATAGCCACTAAACACAAAATCTCTCGAGTTAATCCAAATCTTTTCGTTTTTTCTTCACCGCACGTTACGGGATTTTAATCTTCTTTTTACGCGTTAACTTGGTTTCCAAACTCTCTTAAACTCTCCCAGGACTGAATAAGGACTCCATACACTCCTATCTTGCCGTAAACTCTTCACAAATTCTTTTGTAAACCGAAAATAACTCAAATTGTGAATTCTCCCTGTTTTGCTCCAACACGGATTTCTATCCCTGTTTAATCGATTCTACAGCCCATACCATACTTGTTTATCCTTAACAGGGTTAACCCAACGAAAATCAGCCATTGAATCGCCTTAAAAATCATCCAAAATTCGAAACAGAAATTCTGTTTTTCTGACAAAATTTTCCCGCCAAAATCTGTTTTCAAATGTTGAAGATGGGTGCTGAAGATGAATTTGGGCTACACATAACCATGGGTGCCCCTTATCCGCTTCTGGAGTCCGTATAACACTTGTCCCTTGGGGTGCATTTAGACAACTTTTCGAGCCGATTTTCCCAAAAATGTTTATTCCCCAAAAATACCTACAAAAGGATAAAATACCAACATTAGTACAAAAAATGGGTACTAAAAATATATACAATAGAGATGAAAATAGACACATAAATGCGTCTATCACTAAGCCAATATCTCTATTTGAATTTTCTTTTCGAAATCTCAATATCAAGAGAAGATACAAACTTATTCTTAGAGTGATCTTTCAGATCAAGTACTCTATCAAGAGAAGACATCGGATCCTAACTCATAGTTCGGACAAGGAATGACCAAAGAAGGAGAAGGATCTTTTTATAATTTTCATACTATCGAAAATATAATATTCCTATAAATACGAATATCTTAAATATATTTTCATATTTTAGATTTTTATTCCCATAATCTACACATAAGTGCCTTGAATTTTTACTCCCTCACACACATATTCGGCACACAAGGTGAGGAGGTAAATTCAATACCGATTAGGTGGTATTAGTGTGAGATTTTCTCTCATTATGGGAATTAGAAAAAACAGTATGTTCTTGATCTAGTATTGTATGAAAAACCTTTTTGTTGTCACTTCGAAATAACGAAGCATCTTGAGATTGACTGGTGTTGCATATGCAACTTTTAGCTATTTTGCTCTTTGAGAAAGTTCTGCACTTAGTCTTATATTTCCCTTTGCCATTAGATGATTTATTAATATCAGAAGACATGTCCATTCTTAAAATGGTTAAATCACTAATGGAGGAGGAAGGAATATTGACAACTAAAGCAATATTAGCTGTTTCCTCTTCTTCGGAATCATACGAATCAGAGGTCTCATCTAGAGTTACAACCAGTGCCTTGCTTCCTGTGTATTTCCTAAGATTAGGACAGTCTTTAGCCATATGACCAAAACCTTTACACTTAAATCACTGAGGTTGATATTCATCTTCTTCTTCTTGATCTTTCTTGTTCTTGACAGGAACTCGATCATGGGGTCGAGAAGATCGATGTGTATCTTTTATGAATCTCTTGTTTCTTTTCTTCAAGAGATCTCGAAATTGCATGGTGATCAATGATAATGATTTTTCAACTTCATCACCAGAATTTTCTGCAACCCGTTCATCAGAATCATCTATTAATCAATCCTTTTCCAATGGTTCTTTTGGAATTTTTACAGCTTTAAAAGCGATTCCTTTAGCTTGAATAGACTGTGATTCATGATCATAGATTTTCAATTTTCCAACAAGAGTGCTTCGTGAGAGAGTTGAAAGATCATTTGCTTATATGATTGCATGCTTCTTAGATTCGTATCTAGATGGCAACGATCTGAGAATTTTGCATACTATATCTTTCTCAGAAATAGTCTTTCCAAGTGAGAAAGAAGCATTAACTATCTCAGAGAGTTTAATATGAAACTCTTCAAAAGTATCATTGTCATCCATTCGAAGGTTCTCCCAATCACATGTAAGAGTTTGAAGTCTAGCTTCTTTCTCTGATGTATTTCCTTCGAACACGATCTGAAGATTATCCCAAGCTTCCTTTGAAGTTTGGCATGTTGATACATGATGTTGTAGATCATGGCTTACAGCATGTATAATAGCATTCAAACCATCTGAATTCTGCTTTGCAAAAGCCTTTTCTTCGTTAGAATAATCTACTAAGCGTTTAAATTCAGTTTCCGAATTTTCGATTTTCGGGCAATTATAACCATCGACAACTAATAGCCAAGTATTAAAGTCTCTTGATTGAAGAAAATATCTCATAGCATATTTCTACCATAGATAGTTTGTTCCGTCAAATCTTGGCGGTACGTTAACTGAAATCGATTCATGTGAACTCGAGTTCATTTCTTATAGGATAGATCGCACCAAATACAGATTGTTAGATCTTTTCGTGTCTTCCTGCTCTGACACCAATTGAAAAGACGAGGGTACCCAAATATACTACAATCTTAAACTTTTCCACCTATAAGTCCTCTTACCGAAAGTGATTGTCTATGGACTGAGTCGAGACAATACAACAAATCGGTATTCACACTTTGTGTGATCGTCTATGGATACGAGATCGAGACAATACAACAATCAAAGTGTGATTACTTGATAATAGGTTCGGACTTAACCAAACTCTATAGGATCACTATCAAGTAATACGGAGTTAACGTTTGTGTAATTTACTTTAAATTATAATAACAACAATTATAATATTGGAAAACAAAAGTAAATGACACGGCAAGATTTTGTTAACGAGGAAACCGCAAATGTAGAAAACCCCCGGGACCTAGTCAAGAATTAGATACTCTCATAATTAAATCGCTATACAAAATCACACCAACTTCGTATAGTTGAGACCAAGCAACTAAACCTATAGTTCACCTAGTTTCTTCAGTATCCCTGCGCTTCCGACATTCAATAAGTGCACGCACTAGAACAATTCCTTTGGTTCGTATTCCAAACAGTAAAGGAACAACAAATATGTTCGGTAATAACTCTTTTCAATCTTAGTGATATGAGTTAGACAAAGGCTCATCTGTTTAATCCAATAAACTCCTTTGTCGGGTTTAGATCTATCTAACCAACAACTACCAAAGTAGCCGAGTTTAGATTTTGCAATCAATAATAGGATCTACTAAGATACTAAATACTGATGTCGATCTACGCACCTAATCAATCAAGTCTATCAAGATAAACCGATTATAGTTGGATCCCAGACGATCAAGTTTTGTGCACACCAAAGATTATGAAACCAATAAGAAATCTTCTTTATCTTCAAATCTTCTTAAATCTTCAATAAACACCTGCACACCACAACTTGAATCTCTTGTGATCAATCACGCACAGAACGGAGTCTGTTAACAATGGATTATCACAAGACGTCTTTGGATCTACAAACAGCTCTAAAGATCCCTTCGACTCTTCGATCTAGTTTGAGTGAATCTTATATCAGAAGAGAAGATTCTCAAGAATAAACAAACTAGGTGCAATTAAAGTTCAAAAACCGTTAGTCAATCAAATCAAATCGAAGACTAATAATACTGCAATTATCTAGTTTCCCACCAACGGTACTCGTAGAGCTTCTTGATCCCACAGAAGTCTTTAAACGAGCGGTCGTAAGAGATTTCGCCTAATTAGGGTACTTTCCTCTCCGAATAGATGGCTCCACCAGTAACAACACAACAAGGTAGTTTTGCTGGCTCTTAGGATAGTTTGCTCGAAATGCAAACTTTGGTATTTATAGACCAAGGAAGTTTGGACACAAAGGAATTTCCAAAACCGAAATATTCTTAAGATATGCAATATATTCCCAAATCGTTTTTCATAATTCCTGGAAATGCTCTGTCCAAATATAACCGAAATCCTACAAGAAAATCTAAAATTAGTAAATGCACTTTACCAATTTTTATTTTCAAGAGATATGCATTTTAATTGCTGGTAATTAAAAGCATATAAAATTAATAACCTTAATTAAAAGATTCTCAACTTATTTCGGTCCGGGATCTCTTTGAGTTATTAAAGAATATCTTTGAACAATAAAAGATAAGAATTACTTAACATGTTCAAAGTATGTCGACATCTTATTTCTTTGTAAATCCTTTTTCATATTTACAATCTTGGAATCGATTATACCACACTTCCAAACAAGTTTAGACCTGGTTCATCTGATTTCCAAGAACTATGTGATTTATCAAATATCAAACACTAATCATGGGTTTACGGTTCTACCAAACACAAGGATCGGTTCTACCTTAATATGGTTACTGGGACCGGTTACATCAGTTACCAGGATCGGTTACATCAATTACCAGGACCGGTTACCATATTCTCATGGTATTACTTGTGATTGGTCACACCAGTTACCAGGATCGGTTACACCAATTACCAGGACCGGTTACACCAATTACAAGGATCGATTACACACTTTTTTTTGATTGGTCACACCAATTACTAGGATCGGTTACACCAATTACTAGGATCGGTCACACCAATTACAAATATCGATCATACTATCTTAGGTGATTACTTAGGATCGGTTACACTAATAAAAGTCATACCAATACATAAGTCAGGCACTGTGACTAGTTTTACCAAGATATATAACAAGTTATGATCGGTTCTACTAACTCACACATATTGGTAATCCAAAGATATGCAATGAATAACAATACCAATAAGCCTAGCGATTTCCCTTTCGATTCATAAAACAAGTTCATGAATGTACTTCCTTTAAACGAATGTAAACATTGTTTCCTAGGACGAAATATTCACCCATAACATACACATAATCACAATAGCATTCATACGATTATGTAGATGTCTTATATACGAAGTTCAAAAGATAAGCGTTATACTTCGTATTCTAATTCCTTAACACTATATCTACTAGAGTATAATCATTCACATCTTCGCAGTTATGTTTTCAATATAGCACGACTTGAAAGATATGTTAGGAATGAAACAGTTCTAGTCATAATATTACTAACCTCAAGAGGAAGGATGATGTCGTCGATGTAGCTTGTTACTTCTTCACATTCTTCAAGTCTTCGAGTAATACTTGTATGTCTCATAATCCTAATCTTTCTAGCCTAACCTATACGAAGTTGTCTCTATTACATAATCAAGCGACTCTTTAATTGAGTTTTGATTCACTAAAATATGACAACCAAACTTGACATACCAACGCTTGGTGGGTTCAACCGAGCTATGCTCTAACAATTGCCAAGTGTATTCAACCTATCCATGTACCAATCAACTACAAATGCTGGATTTGCACATCTGTTCTTCCCTTTAACATGACCATTACATTTCTGTCTTGGAATGTTCGTGGGTTTGGAAACAAAAACACTAGGAATCACCTTAGAGACTTAGTTATATCTAATGACCCATACCTATTTTTTTTGATTGAAACAAAAATTATAGCCAGAGAGTTGAAAAACTATGTTTCTAGCATGAATTTTTCAAACATGTTTCGTGTTGAACCAAATGGGCTTTCTGGTGGTCTTTGCTTGTTATGGAAAGATGGAATTGACCTCCAAATCATTGAGGAAAAAATGAATGTGATTAATAATAAAATTATAGTGGATGCTAGAACAAATTTTACTTTGTTTACATTCATTTATGGTTCTCTAGGATACAATCTAAGACAGGCTCAATGGTCCTACATGAATAGTTGCTACCCATGCTAATCTCCCATGGATAGTTTTAGGTGACTTAAATTTTGTTCTCTCTCAGGATGAAAAGGAAGGAGGTAACTTAATACCCCAAACTGTCCTAGATGATTCTAATAGACTTTTATCGAATAATGAGCTTCATAGCATGTCTTATGTTGGAAATCATTTCACATGGACAAATAGGAGGTCTGGACATGAACTTATCTTAGAAAGTCTAGATAGATTGTTATATAATATTGATTGGATGAACAATTATCTTAATTCTATTTCCTATCATTTAATACCCCTAGCTAGTGACCATTGTCTAATTCTTCTTGTTACTGATAGGGTTCAAAATAGCACTCACAAGCCTTTTAGGATGAACAAAACTTGGTTGAAAGATTCTTCTTGTAAAGATCTTATTGCTAGAAATTGGGCAAACTCAAATTTTGGATCTAATGCCTTCAGAGTTACTAGGAGTCAATATCACACTAAAGTAGCTTTGAGAGATTGAAATAAAAAATCCTTTGGTAACATAAACACTCAGATTTCTAAGATTAAGGCCCAAATATAAAATTTGTCTAGCAATAATAACACTAATGCTATTTTTGATACTTTAGAGAAATTGGAGAAAAAACTTAGTTATTGGCTTGATGCTCAAGCTGATTTTTAGAAACATAGAAATAGGGATGAAGACCTTAGAAATGGTGATAGGAATAATGCCTATTTTTATAATAAGGTAAATTTTAGGGAAAAAATGACTAATATTGACACTCTCCAAAATCCAAGTGGTATTTGTCTGACTGATAGAGATGATATAGATGCTACTCTAAAAGAATATTTTTTTCATACGAGTAGAACTACTTCTCCTGATAATCCTGATGAATACTTTGTTGTTGTTACTCCTTGCATTTCTGATGATGATAATACTATGTTGACTAGAATACCAACTAGTGATGAAGTTAAAAATACCATGTTTAGTATGCAACCTTGGACTACACATCGACCTGATGGCTATCCTCCTGGTTTTTACCAACAAATGTGGCATGTTGTAGGTGATGATATAGTAAAAATGGTGCAATCTTTCTTTCATTCTAGGAACATTCTTAAACAAATTAATCATAATTTTACTGCTTTTATTCCTAAGAAAAATTGCCCTACTAGTCCTGTGGATTTTAGGCCTATTAGTCTATGTAATGTGACATACAAAGCAATTTCAAAACTGTTGAGCTACTAGACTCAAGCCTTTACTAAACAAGATTATTTCTCTATCCCAAACTGCTTTCTTGCCAGGTAGAGTAATTTTAGATAATATCGTGATAGCACATGAGTTAATTGATACCATGAAAAAAACAAAAAAAATCTGATGGATGAATGACAATAAAATTAGACATGTCCAAAGCTTTTGATAGGGTAGAATTGAGTTTTCTCATAGCTTCTATGAAAATATTGGGTTTTTCAAGTGACCGGTATGAACTAATAGAACAATGCATCACAACTGTTTCTACTTCTATTATGCTAAATGGATCTCCAGGTGAAATGTATAAACCTCAGAGAGGTTTGAGAAAATGAGACCCATTGTCTCCTTACTTGTTTATTCTTTGTATGGAGTCCCTGTCTAGAGCTTTAGCTACTGCTGAAAGGAATGAAGAAATTCATGGTATGACAGTTACAAAAGATAGCCCTTCTGTTTCTCACTTGTTCTTTGCAGATGACTGCTTGCTTTTCACAAAAGCTAGAACTAAGGAAGCTAGAACTTTAGTAACCATCATTGAACAATTTAGTAAGTTTTCAGGTCAGTCTGTTGATTTTGAAAAATCTGGATTAGCTTTTAGTTTTAAAATTCAGAGCCATATTAAACAGGAAATAACTAATATCCTAAACATTAATAGAATGGCCTTATAGGATAAATATCTGGGGATACCTCTTTTTCTTCAAAGAAGTAAAGTTGGGTCTTTTTTACCTGTCATTGATAATTTTTCTGTTAGACTTGCAGCTTGGAAATCTAAATTTGTCAACCATCCAGGTAAGACTACATTAAACCAATCTGTTCTGGGCACTCTTGTTAGCCATCATATGTCTGTTTTTAAAATGCCAAAACAAATTACAGATAAGATGGATGCCATCCATAGAGATTTCTGGTGGAATAAAAAGGATAATGGGAATGACACTTATTTTAAGAAATGGAACGACATTGCTCTTCCCAAGGATTTAGGTGGACTAAACATTAGGCAATCTGCCATTCTTAATGAGGCTCTCATTGCTAAGTTAGCTTGGAGAGTTATTGACCAACCTGATTCTCTTTGTTCTTCAATCTTAAAATGCAAGTACTTTAAGAATACTAATCTTTTGTCTGATGTTCTTAATAGACAGGGTAGTTGGGTGTGGAGAGGTATTTGTGATGGATTTGAAATCATAAAAAAAAAATATTGTTGGAAAGTTGGAGATGGCACCAAAATATCCGTATGGAAGAATAACTGGATTTCATCCCTAAATAAACCACCTAGTTCCAATTTCAACTCAGCAGCAATGAAAACTGTTTCTCAACTTATAGATCACTAGAATAAGGAATGGGAAACTAATACCTTACAAGCTTTGTTTGACAGTTCTACTGTAGAAGCTATTAAGCAAATTAGGATACCTTTCACTGGTGAGGATTGAAAAAGATGGAAACCATCTAATGATGGAGTTTTCTCTGTCATAACTGCTTTTAGAGCCATTTTGAATGAAAAACAGGAAGTAGCTCCTCTAAGACCACCAATATGTTGGAAATCACTATGGAAAACCACTTTACCTATTAAAATTCAACACTTTCTTTAGAAATTTATTCATAAATGCTTTCCTATTAGAGACAAAATTGCTAGGCATAATAGCCTCATTGATAAATCTTGTCCTTTATGTGTTAATCCTTATGAGTCCATTCAGCATCTCTTTTTGGAATGTCCTGTGACTTCTAGTGTTTTGAGTGAAATTTATATTAGCCTGTTTCATAGAATTCAAGGTAATGATATGTATGCTTGGATTTCTTCATGGTTTGACCATGATATGCAAGCTAGACCAAATAACATTAATCAGCTTTATGCTTGCTGCTTTGTTATATGGGAAATATGGAAATACAGATGCTCTGTGGTGTTTGATTATATCCAGGTAAATTCTGATGCTATTAAGAGAAATGTGAGAAATCACATGTCTAACTAGCAGAGAGTTCAGACAAATGTTCAACAGACAGTAAGAACTGTGAATATGTCTCATCCAATAGTCTGGAAAAAACCTGAACCTGATGTTTTTAAATTGAATTTTGATGCTGCCTATTGTAAATTCAATATGAAAGCTGGATTGGGTCTAATTTCTAGAAATATGGCAGATATCTCCAATGGAGCTAGAAGTGCTCCATAAAAAGCACTAGGACCTGAACAAGCGGAAGCGTTAGCATCTCTAAAAGTAATCTGATGGGCAAAAGCAAAGGGACTTCATAAAATTCAGCTAGCCAAAGAGTCATCAACGCTTTAAATGGGAAGGAAGTTCATTGGTTAAATAATAATATTATCAAAGACTGTAAATAAATTTGAACAATGGTCATGTAACTATGCTCATAGAGATGCAAACAATGTAGCAGATTCTATAGCTAAACATGTTTTATCTTTTTTTAGCACTGAAGAATGGCAAGATATAATGCCTTCTTGGCTGGAATCAACAATAGGTGATGATATAGTGACTATGTAAGTTTCTGATTCATAAAATAAAATACTTCTTTCATATTAAAAAATAATAAAATGAAAAGAGGATCATTATCGGTAAAGAAAAAGAAGAAGAAAGGCGATTAAAAATGTTATTTTATTTTTCTAATCGGTAAAGAATTTGGTGCTGACGAGTTTCAAACTCTGGCAACTGATACTATCATCTAGTAACTTTACCACTATATTACATTACATTGGTACGGGAAAATCATTATTAAAGATAAGAATTAATAGATCGAGTGCAAGTTGTAGATAAGAAACAGAAATTACACATATTTTCATCCAAATGAATACTAGCTAGAAACAAAAAGGAAAATGTCTAATAACTGTATTAATCAGGGGCATTGTAATAAGAAGTCTGGATTCGGATCTTACAAATAAGACTGAGAACGAGCCACAAAATATTGAGCTGCGAGATTCAAAAACATTGAATGCCATATCCAATCTTCTTCTTTTTTCGGAAAAGAGGAAAATTCCTCAAGCAATATATTGAATTGAATGACTCTCAGAACTTTGAGGATCATTAGCTGTTACAAGATTTATGCAATTCCTAATATATAGGTGATGTAGAATAGCTTCTAATCCTTCATTTGTCCAAGTATTTTGGATTGCATTTCTATTACAAAAGGTAGCTATGTTTGTCGCCTTCTTAATATTGAATCTAGATATTAAAACAAAAGCAGAAACTTTAAAATTAATACAAGTGTCAGGGCCAGTTTTAAAGTCATCACTAATACTATATCTTTCCATCAGCAGCTGGAGAGTAGGACTTGAGTCATTTTGAAAGATTACATTGTGACCATTCCATTCAGTTGCCCATTGAAAAGATGCTTCGGCACCTTTTTCTTCTAGTTGTTCTCTTGTGGTACAATCTGCGTGAGAGCCCCTCGCTTCAGTAGTTCTACCTGTATAGTCAATCAAAGTTAGCCCAATTCCTGAAGTATTTAAAGGAAAATTCATAAACAGAGCAATAGAGATTTTCAAGCTCATATAGCTAATTTCCCTATCTGGTTCCCTATCCAGAATTTTAAGAGCCTCATCTTTCATTGGGTTGTAATACAACGTTTGCATCTCATTGTAATATGGTTTGTTGACATTTATAAAGTTGTTTATAAATCTAACTATTGTCTTTGCAGTACTGACACTATTCTGACTCTTTTTTTTTTAAAAGAGATTCACATCTGGCTTTCCATATGTGGCAAGTGATTATGCTACAGAATTCAGGCCACTGAATTATACTTTCACCTCTGTTTTTATCATCAAACAATTGATTTAACCATTCGTGAAAATTATTGCAGTTATTTATCACATAATTCATGTCAAAATTTAAGTGCATCCATACCTGTTTAACGAAATTACACTTGAGAAAAAGATGGGTTAGTGATTTTTCTTCTCCATTGCAGTGTCTGCATTTTGTATTTACACTAGGAAGAATGACAGCAATTCTCATGCCTGTAGGAAGAATAGAATGTGCCGCTTTCCAAATAAATATTTTTATGGAAGGGGTAACATTCAGATTCCATATTCTTCTCCAATCGAATGGGTTAACATATAGATTCCATATTTTTATGGAATGTGCCGCATTTTGTATCTACTTCAAATGCCATATCCAATCAGAAGTACTTTTCATTCAAGAGCTACAATAACCGTTAAATTTCGGATGGACCCTAAACATGCAATAATAGAGCATAAGAAATTCTAGTTACGTCTCTTTCTCTCCAGCATATTGGGAGGGACATATATCTGTACTTGCATTATCACCATCCCTACTACTATTTACACACACAACCACCTATGAATTTACCTGTCGAACTTATATGAAATCCTTCGTTAGGAGATACCTAACAAGATATTTAACTTCCGGACCATCTAGTGAACAGTTGTACAACTGTACAAGTATCAGCGTACTCTATAGTACATGGGATTATCAATCCGATGTGAAATTTCAAACAAATCGCACATGCATTGTTTTGCTGTAACAAAGAAGGAATACAAAACCGATCCCTAATTTAGTTTTCTGAATCATTTGTTTTTGGCTAGTTGTTGTCAAGTCCATTTGAAATATTTTTGATGAAAAGAAGTAGGGGAATCAATCATAGTGAAGGACTTGTATTTCATTTATAAATAATTGTTTTTTCTGTAACTGTTGTTGTATGTGATGTTGTTAAATCAAAAAATATCGAGCAACATGCAAAGAATGTTATATTTATTTCAAATTGCATCTATCTTCATTATTAAAGTAGACACTTATTCAGTTTGGATCTCAGCTAAATTGTAATGTTACTCAAGTCCCTTGCCTGCCCTACCGTCTATTGTTCTTATGTTGCTGTGATTCAGTGGGTTGTCAACATTGGCTCGTCAGTGTTTTCTCTTTATGGCATTTGTACGTCACTATTTTAGATTTTCAATCACATTTAAGTTTGGACCTAGCTAATACAAGGAATCTCCAGCACCACATATTGAGGCTGAGCCACTTGTACAAGGAATCTCCTCCAAAGTAACTCATGCATGATGAGATCACAAGAATCTATCATATATAGGTTACGAACCATTGGTTGCGGCCGGTTGCTTGTTGTGTTATACACTCAATTGCGTTTGTAATTGACCGATTTATTACGTCTGAGTTCTGTCTGAAAGGGAACAACAAGTTTTAATAAGTTTGAACCCTTGTTTTTCTTCTGTGATGCATATATACAACTATATGAATATTTCTTCTTTTAAAAATTAAGATTCAACCCAATAATTTAACCAAAGAGATACAAAATGACATGACAAAAGCAACAGTATTTTCCTTATTTTATTTGAAATCTGGATGAAGATATGTCGAAATGTTTCTGATGTTTATATGCCAAGCACTCTACAATTGTCTAAGTTTTGTTCTCTCTGTTTTGAGAGCTACCTCTTGTCAGTATCTTTTTATTGAAAAGAAATGCATTATGCCATAACTGCTGAGCACGACACTGAATTGATTTTTGGAGGGCTAGAAATCAATAATATACGCCAAAATTCAAGTTAACGTTAAAAACTGCGAGACTAAGCATCATGTCTCATCACGAGAACTAACGTCTTACACGGGATTTGAAGCTATCTTCTACTTTAAGCGTATTGGAAACCCAACTTGGAACCATTGGTCTTGATTTTTTACATTTCTTTGCGTTTTTCGTACCTTGAATTCCACCATAAAACCTGTTCTTTTGGTTTCCTAGAAAAAGATATCATAAACCTTACCGTCCTAGCGGCCGAAATTCTAAACATCTCTGGACTGGCCAGAGTGTGAGAAACTATCTCGGCCTGTGAATGCGGTGTGGCCGATGAGATATTTTAATTTTTATATAGTTGAAATAGAACGATTCTTCAGTATAAAAGTAGATGTAATGTAGTTGGGACCTGGGGGATGTCGGCTGATGTTATTTTCCTTAGCCTTAGACGTGCCCTAATGTTTCTCCTTTAGTTTCTGCGGTGGATTGTCCACATTCGTCATGTACGTCAGTGTTACATAAATTCTCACATTATGTGATTTGTACGTAACTTGGAGACTTTTAATCACCGAAGCTAATTTGGACAATGGAATCTTCAGCGCCATAGGAAATACTTGATAGTTGATAGCAACTTCTGCAAGGAATCTTCTCCAAAATAATATCATGCATGAGATCGTAATCTCCTCGATTCCATTATGATATCCCTAAGTGTCATATTTTAATACTTTGAAACACACAAGTAAATTTTTTTTTTTTTTTAAATCACATATCTTCTGTCGTTTTATTTTTAAATGCAATGGAATATGAACGGGGAATACATACTAATACTAGCATTAATCAATGTGGTCTTCTGATTTTGATGTTTCTCTCCAAGATCACGTTGAGATAAAATACTCGCATAAAAGAGAGAAAGGAAATTAATCATAGATTAGGGATGAGCTAAGCTCGATTTTGAGTTTTGCACTTTGCAAATTGATTTGAGGAGTTGGCGATCGACATTACGAGTGGACAAGTTAAATACTAATGCGACCCTATCGGTATCCATTCTTATTAGCTTCGCAATCCCCTCAGCATTAGAAACTGAAATCAGACGATTTACAATATGAATTAATACTCGCTTTGACATTTATAAAGTTGAAATTTCATTAACTAATACCCGAATTTTTAGTAATCTTTCTAAGATAATTGGGCCGACCGAGCGAAGCGAGGGAAGACTCTATATATGGCGATTTTGTGTCAATGTGAAGCATGACTTTTTTTCCCAATTTGTCACAAAAAGATTTGATTTGTTTGGTGTTTTTTTTTGATTCAAAAGATTGGATTATATTAATTTAAGATAGTGTTTACATGATAATCATGATCTACCCAGGATTGAATCTCCTGAGGAAGGTCATTTGAGAAAACAAAATTAGCCCTGAGAGTTCTAGCTCTCTTGGCCAACTTATCTGCCACACTATTAACTTGTCTTTTAACAGATATACATCTCCAATATCTAATCTTACTTAACAGAAATTTAATGTCAAGAACTAAAGATTGAATCCTCCAATGAACATGCTGAGATTGTTCATTGATAGATTTTATTAAAACTTCACTATCTGACTCAAAAACCACTCTGCTTAAATTCTTTGAAACAACCCAAGATACAGCTTCTTTCATGGCCCTGCATTCCAGCTCTTCCATTTCTAGCCCTTCTATCATTCCTCCATCAAAGTATTTCCCTTGAGCACCAATGCAATTACCTGCAAAATCCCTTACAATTAATCCTATGCCACCTTGTAAAGTTTCTAATATAAAAGATGCATCAAAATTAATTTTCAGATAACCAGTATCTGGAGATTTCCATTTCAACATCTGCAAGGAATTGTTATTAGTAGTAATATTATTAGGAACTGGAGAAATAAGTCTATGAATATTCTCTAAGGACAACATTCTGTTGGGATTGATATTCTGGAAAACTTTAGAACACCTATCCTTCTATATAGTCCAAATTGACACCATAAGAAGCTTGTTTATTTCCTGTCTAGTAATACCTGATCCAAAGATAAGATTGTTTCCTGCAGAAAACCAAGATATAACCCAATTTCTAAAGGAACCATGCTGAGACAGAATATTACTCACATTAATATTTAAAGCTAACCAGACTGATCTAGCATATGGGAAATTAATAAACATATGATCAATAAACTCATTAGGATGATTGCAGAGACTGCAATATAGTTCTATATTTGGTATGTATCTAGAAAGTTTATCCCTAGTTGGGATGTCTCTAATACATTTCCAGGAAAAAAGTTTGACTTTATGAGGCAATTTAACCTTCCATAAATCCTTCCAAACCTGAACTGGAACAACATGAGCACCTGCATTAGCATTAGAGTAACTAGACAAAACATTATAAGCACTTTTCACAGAGAATTGACCCTTTCTATCTGGAAACCAAATGAGAGTGTCAGAACCAATTGCAGGAATAGTCATAGCCAAAATTTTAACTGCAGAATCATGAGCAAACATATAGTGAACCAAATGCACATTCCATTCTCTTGTTCAATGTAAAAACAGATCAGAGACATAAATATATGACACTATATTAATTAGTCCATCAGCTGGTAAAGGTGGACGATCCAAACCAATAACCCAACATTCTAGCCAAATTTTAATTCTAGTTCCACATCTCATAGCCCAAAAGTTATTCCTCTTTATAACATCAATGCACCTGTAAATGCCTCGCTAAATTCAAGAACAATTATCATTAAAATTTTGCAAATGAAGAATGCTACTATCATAAAAGTACTTAACACTCAAAATTTGCACCCATAATTCATCCTGCTCATTAAGAATTTTCCAAACCAACTTACAGATAAGAGCAATGTTGAAAGTTTTCAAGATTGGTTAAATAATCTTGAAACTTTCTTACGGGGCGCTAGAAACAAAACACACAAGAAAAACCCTTGTTTATACAATGGTAGGTAGAGATAATGGTGGTGGTAGAGGTGATAGAAACACTGATGTTCCTGAATTATGAACCTTGGTTGAGGACATGTTTCCATGGTTGGAAATGATGGGGCAGAAAAGCAAGTTGAAGAACTTGTTGTGACGGTTGGAAAGGCTAGAGCGACAGGAACGTGCGAGATCCCGAATAGAGAAACTGGATGACCGACGCAACCCTTTAGATTCACCAGAAGAAATTTATGAAGTATATAAACATGAAGACACAATAGTCAATGAAAGTCTTTTTCATAGACATGTTATTCATGAGGAAACACCATTCCCATTGTGTGGGAGTGAAGACGAACTTGTTGTTCGTGAGGAAACACCATTCTCATTGTGTGAGAGTGAAGATAATAGAGTTGTTGTGGATTGGGACTTAACACCAGTTTACGATAGTTACCCAGAAGTTGAAGAGGAAGTTTTGCTTGCATCATACTATGTTGATCCTTCTATCGGGGAAGAGACTAGCATGGTAAGTACTCCGGTAAACCAAACTCATTCTGTTTACAAGAATCAAGATATATATCTAGTAAACAATCTTAGTTTGGAATCATATTTCTATAAGCAAAAGGAGATGGTTTGTTGTGAAGAAACTTGTAGAGAGAATTGTACCGGTAAAATTCGTGGGCGAATTGTCTCTAACAAGGGGAGGAGTATGATGGAAGAAGTATCAAACATAATAAGTATTCCAAAACTATGTTATGATAATGAAACTCAAGTTCCACATGTGGCAGAAGCTATGAGTTCTGACTTGTATGTGAAGAAGTTCAGTCATAAGGAACCTTGGGAAGAAAACTATAAAAGTAGAATTCGAGGTCGAATTCTCTCTAACAGTGAGGGGGATTCAGTGACTGGAGATTCCTTTGAAAGGGACTTGCGCTAATCAAAATAGCGTGGAAAGCCTTATGATCTGTTTGTGCCACACAGTGAGATTCATGATAACAACTCATTCAGTTGCACTATTACTAAGGAATTAAGCGAGGATGCTTATGGATATCATCCACAACAGGGCGTTGATCCACTAGCACTTTTTTTAAACAAGCAAACTGGGGAGGAAGGAGAAGCTTATGGTGATGTTATGAGACATATCCATCACAAGGTATGTGCAACCATAAACAAGAAAAAAACATTGGTGGAGGAAGTGATTTCAATTGTAGGTAGAGATATGACTATTGAGGGAGCAGGAGAACTGTAAAGTACCTCGCTTTCAGGTAAATACGTTCACAATGAGAACTTCCATGAGATGTTCGATGGTTGGGATTTGATGACTATTCTGGTAATGAAGATAGGTGATCTTAAAGTAAAATCAGAACTTAGTTACGTCATGCCGTGTTGCTGCCTAGCGGAGTGGGTTGTTAAGGTTAAGAACAGTCAATACCTGACAGTTCTTGTAGAAAGCCTAATTGTGCCAAGTTTTGGTCTATATCTAGAGCTGCATTGAACTAAGAAGATGGCTCAGTTAACTGTTTTGAAAGCAACCATTAGAAAGATTACTGTGAAGTACACAAGGGAAGCAAGTACTAACATATGGCAGAAAGGATTACAAGATCGTGAAGAGAGAGCAATCCCAAACTTCATGCTAATAGCCCAGGAGTTACGGCAGCGTATTAGTTCTGTATACTTTGCAATACACAAAGAGAAGGCACTGGAGGCTGTTATTTTTTCCGAAAAGATTGCACTTGAACCGTTTTGTTTCTTACAAAAAATGAAGGTCTACAATTTTATGCAGCAGGGGAAGTTAGGGAATATCGGAATTAACTTGGTATACTGTATAACTTGGTGGTTATGGGTTCTGGAGATTTCGATCATCTTTTGGTTACAAGTTCTGTTTGCGGCGCTAAGATCAAAAGATGCAGAGATAATGTAGGATGAATTATGGGTGCAAATTCTGAATGCTAATAACAAAACACACCAATCTTCAAGATTGTTTGACCAATCTTGAAACACACCAACCTTCAACCAAGGTTCGTAATTCAGGAACATCAGTGTTTCTATCACCTCTACCACCACCAATCTCTCTACCTACCATTGTAGAAACTAGGGTTTTTCTGGTGTGTTTTGTTTGGTGTTGGTGACAAAAGTTTGGTGGTCGTTTTTCAATGACCAAAAATACCCTCCCGTGTTTTCTATTTCATTCATGTTTAGTAAAGCTTATGTAATTGAAGAATATCCGTAAACCATTGAACTTCACCTACCACCACCACCACCATTACAAGCACCGCCAAAAGCACCACCTCCGCCATTACCGCCACTCCACCTCCGCCACCACCACCGCAACCACCAGCAGCTCCGCCACCACCTCTAACGACAACAATACCCTCCATAATCACCAGCAGCTCCGCCACCACCTTTAGTGACAACAACACCTCCACAATCACTGGAAGCTCCTCCACCACCTTAAACGACAACACCTCCACCACCAGAACCACCCCCGTCACCTACACCCGCGGAAACAACACCACAAACAACACAGCGCCACCACCTCTACGGATAACACCTCCACCACCACCTCCATCATCACATTTCTTCACCCACGTCCACCACCTCCGACAACACCTCCACATCCACCAACATCACATCCATAATCACCCACAGATCCTCCACCATCTTTATTGATAGCTCCTCCACCACCAGCAGTGATAAGCACGAAAGTGCAACACATTTTAACCCATAAATACATAAGCTGGGACTCATTTTATCACTAATGATCTTGTTTTAAGTCTTTTCAAGGAAATAAGCTCGGATGGAAAATGTTGCTCGAAAAGTTGATTTTGGCACCTGGAGGACACGTGTTATTCGGACTCCTGGATAAGGGGTACCTCATTTGATAAGGGGTACACTAATTATTATCGGCACCCAAGCACTCTGGTTAAGGGGTAACCATCTTTAACATTTTGAATTTCAGAATTTGGCGGGAAGAATTGTGCAGTCACCGGAAAAATTAGGGTTGGACTTTTGGAAGAGTTAGAGGGAGATTCAACGGCTGAAATCAAATGGGTTTGTTATACTAAGCGATACAGGGCTGGTATGATCAATTGTTTAGATTAGAATTGGCTGGAACTTCAGTTTGGATCACTCAGGGAGTTGCGTATTTTGAAAAAGAAAAAAACCCCGATATTACTGTTTTGATTTTAGACGACTTCCATTGAGATCAAAGCACTACAATAGATTGGATTGGGCCTGTTGCATCTGAACAGGATTGGTAAGTCCACCAGAACCGGAAAATTTGGGCTACATCGTCGGAGAGAAGAAGTCAGGAGAGTACGTGTGCATGTTGAGTTAATCAAGGGATTACAGCGTGTTTGTACGTCTGCTGCTCATGTTTGGATAGAGCTTGATTGCAACTGAAACGTGTAGAAGACAAATAAGGATATTTAACAGCAACAGGATCGTGTGAAGATTTAAAACAGGGAAGAAATTTCCGTATCTTGCATGGAAATATTTTTATTGAATGACGGGATTATTTGGAGTTATGAGGATGTATTCTAGGTGAGATTGGGTATTTATAGGCTTCTGGGATCACAGAGAGGATATGGAGAGTTAGGGGATGAAATAGGGTGAGAAATCAGAGTTGCAGAGCTTGTCTCTGCCGCTGCCATTGAAGGAGAGAACGAAGAACATAAGACCCTTAAAAGACAGTCATTGTGCTACAGTGACTGTGACAGTTTGTTTCTATCGTTCACTGTAACAGTTATTTGTCACAATTATAAGTGTTACAAAACCCGATTTTATTATTTTTCTCCTATTTCATTATTGTGAACACCCTTTGAGCAATAAAGATGAATTTTGAGCGTGTTTCCAACATGATGAACTAAACCCAACACTGGGTCGACGGAGGAATCCGAATTTCATACATTTGTTAAAAAAAAAATTTTTTTTTATGACTTTTGCACTTATTTTAAATAGAATTATGATTTTGATTAAATAGTTATTATTTTATTTGATGGGTCATGCTTGCTTAAATGTTTTGATGTCTCATGCTTACGATTTATAACTAATATTTTGAGAATCTACTTTGTCAAAATCAGAGTCGATGTTTTTATTTATTGAGCTATAATTGCTGAAGAATAAATAATTGAACCTTATGATATGAATTCGGTGAAACCCTAGTCCCATTAACCCTCGCTTTTGTTTATTATTTTCGTTAAATCTTTAAATTTAATCTTCACAAGTCTTAGAGTTCGAATCCTATTTACTACAACCACAATAAAAAAATTCCATCAATTTTTTGCGCCGTCGACGCGGACTGGTTTTTATATTAATTTTTAGGTTTATTTTTATTTTGTACAGTATTTTCATTTCATTTTAGATTTTCTTTTTCCTTTTTATGCGTTTCTTTTTGTATTTCTTTTCAGAGACATTTTGTGGATGATGACTTCTTCTGAGGAGGCGTCACCTAAGATGACACTGGCAGAATATTAGCGTAGAAATTCAAATTATCAGGCAACCTCATCTGAGATGACGCTTGGTGAATATATGCATAGGCAACGGTATGGAGTTTTTGCTCCACAAATGGTAAATGAAGAATCTCATGTAATGATATATGAGAAGTATTACAAATACACACCACTTAGTTTGGAACAAAGATTGAGAATTCTAGAATGCCAAAAATTATATGATGATGATGATGATCAGTCTTGTAGTGACTCTCTGTTCCAGACAGAATTTGTGGATGACCCTTTGGATAATTTTGTAGATGATTTTCCTAATTCCATAGATGAATCTATCTCACAAGATCATTCACCCAACTTACATGTTGTTTCTAGACCCCTAGACTTCCAAAAGTTACCTAATTTAGGGTTAGAATTGTGTGCTTCTACAATTTTGTTGGAGTACTTTGCATCTAAATACCCAGAGGACGTCCCTGTTTCTAATATCGTGCATGAGCCAATTTATATTTCCCCAGTTCCAATAGTATCCCCATATTTTGTTCTATACTCACTTCCATGTGAAGTAAAAACTAGGTTTGGGGGTAATCCTCTATTTCTGACAGTTTCAGTGTCCCCATATTTTCATAACCTAATTGTGAAGTTGTCGTTTGTAAATACTGTATTTTGGGTTGATCCCCAAATTTTCAGGCTGTTAATTTTTGGGGATCCGTTTCTGTACATTCCGGTAGGTATATTTATATTTATTTTTTATGTTTTAGTTTACTTTTTCCATATTATGAATTTCCCATCTTATTTTTTACTTTGGATGACTCAATTACATTGAGGACAATGTAATGTTTAAGTGTGGGGGAGAGGTTAACTTTTTACTTTACTTTTTCAGGATTTCTTTGCAAATCATGATCAGCTGTTGAGCGGGTCTATTGTAGGTATATTATGACCAGCTGTTGAGCGGGTCTAAAAAAAAAAAAAAAAAATATGAATGAAAGAAAGATCAGCTGTTTAGCGGATCTAAAATAATATTAATTATTATGATTTTTAGGGTCATGACCAGCTGTGTAGCGGGTCTTTTTCTTGCATGTTAAAAAATATATATATGATTGTTAGGGTTATGACCAGCTGTGTAGCGGGTCTCTCTCTCTTATATGACCAGCTATGTAGCGGGTCTATTTTCTGTTTTGCTCGAGGACTAGCAAAATGTAAGTGTGGGGGAATTTGATAAGCACGAAAGTGCAACACATTTTCACCCATAAATACATTAGCTGGGACTCATTTTATCATTAATAATCTTGTTTTAAGTCTTTTCAAGGAAATAAGCTCTGGTGGAAAATGTTGCTCGAAAAGTTGATTTTGGCACCTGGAGGACACGTGTTATTCGGACTCCCAATTTTGGATAAGGGGTACCTCATTTGATAAGGGGTACACTAATTACTATCGGCACCCAAGCACTCTGGTTAAGGGGTAACCATCTTCAACATTTTGAATTTCAGAATTTGGCTGGAAGAATTGTGCAGTCACCGGAAAAATTAGGTTGGACTTTTGGAAGAGTTAAAGGGAGATTCAACGGCTGAAATCAAATGGGTTTTCTATACTAGCGATACAGGGCTGGCATGATCAATTTCTTTGGATTAGAATTGGCTGGAACTTCAGTTTGGATCACTCAGGGAGTTGCGTATTTTGAAAATGAAAAAAAACCCCGATATTACTGTTTTGATTTTAGACGACTTCCATTGAGATCAAAGCACTACAATAGATTGGATTGGGCCTGTTGCATCTGAACAGGACTGGTAAGTCCACCAGAACCGGAAAATTTGGGCTACATCGTCGGAGAGAAGAAGTCAGGAGAGTACGTGTGCATGTTGAGTTAATCAAGGGATTACAGCGTGTTTGTACGTCTGCTGCTCATGTTTGGATAGAGCTTGATTGCAACTGAAACGTGTAGAAGACAAATAAGGATATTTGACAACAACGGGATCGTGTGAAGATTTAAAACAGGGAAGAAATTTCCGTATCTTGCATGGAAATATTTTTATTGAATGCTGGGATTATTTTGAGTTATGAGGATGTATTCTCGGTCAGATTGGGTATTTATAGGCTTTTGGGATCACATAGAGGATATGGATAGTTAGGGGACGAAATAGGGCGACAAATTAGAGTTGTAGAGCTTGTCTCTGCCGCTGCCATTGAAGGAGAAAACGAAGAACATAAGACCCTTAAAGACAGTCGTTGTGCTACAATGACTGTGACCGTTTCTTTCTATCGTTCACTGTAACAGTTATTTGTCCCAATTATAAGTGTTACAAAACCCGATTTTATTATTTTTCTCCTATTTCATTATTGTGAACACCTTTTGAGCAATAAAGATGAATTTTGAGCGTGTTTCCAACATGATGAACTAAACCTAACACTGGGTCGACGGAGGAATCCGAATTTCATACATGGGTAAATTTATTTTATTCTTTTTATGAATTTTGCACTTATTTTAAATAGAATTATGATTTTGATTAATTAGTTATTATTTTATTTGATGGGTCATGCTTGCTTAAATGTTTTGATGTCCCATGCTTACGATTTATAACTAATATTTTGAAAATCTACTTTGGCAAAATCAGAGTCGATGTTTTTATTTATTGATCTATAATTGCTGAAGAATAAATAATTGAACCTTATGAAATGAATTCGGTAAAATCCTAGTCCCAGTAACCCTCTCTTTTGTTTATTATTTTCGTTAAATCTTTAAATTTAATTTTCACAAGTCTTAGAGTTCAAATCCATTTCACTACAAGCACAATTAAAAAATTCCATCAAGTAGCAGCAACATCTTCAATTCTCGATTATTTTTTTTTGAGAGCAAAAGGGAAAAATTTATATAAATCTAGATTTCATCGGAAAGATGAAAAATAGTGAAATTCAGAGAGAAACCAAGTTACCTGTTGGTAACTATAGCGTCCCAGTTACAAATCAAAGTGCTTAAAGAATAGCCATGAAATAAATTGGTGTTAACTGACCAGCTATACAGTGTACACTTAACAAAAATTATTAACTGATTAAAGTTCCTCTTGAAACCCTTATAAAACCTGCAGTTCATTTCCTTCCAAATAACCCACAAGATGGCAAACGGTAATAAGCTCCACAACTGGTACATGAATCTCTTAGTCTTCTTGTTAGAGAACTGCTCGGTCGAACTCGCAAGCGTTGCTATCTCAAGCTTGTTTGTCAATGTTAGTGATCAAAACTATAAGTCTTGATTTCTAGTCTACTTATAGTGATGTCTCGGACTAGGATAAATTGTGTAGGTTAGCTTTAGACTTCACGGCATTCATCGATTGAAGAAGAAGAACTACTAAGGGGAGCTTGTGGAACTTCATCAACAAAAGGTATGTGGAGACTGAAACTCATCTATCACTCAGAAAGTCTATTTCTACTCTATCTCCTATATTGAGAAAAAAGTCGGATTGCTATATAGTATTCGATTATACACATTTGATATTTCGAGCTGAGTTTAACTCGCTTACATATTTCTCGAAATATGTGTTGGTAAGCTTTCGCTTTAACCAAGTTCATCTTATTCTTGACACAAGTCAAAAGATGATCATGTGAAAATTGCCTAGTAACATCTTACATGATTTGTGTGAGACAATCATTTGATGTAAACCGGGAATGTTTCGTATTGATTATTTCAATAACTTGAAAATCGCTTTGATGCTAATCGTTCATGAAAACAACTATTGTCATCCTCTAAGAAAGTTTCAATGATTGAAATAGAGTTCAGAACAATTGGATTTGAACATAGCATGCATTCTTGCATATATGTAATCCATATCCGGGAACCATAGTATGCATACCCGTATGCGTACTTGATGGTTTGTGAAATTCCGGGTACCTAAGTACACATACCGGTACGCGTACTAGCGTAAGGTTTAGGTCCGTGAATTTTTGCTGGAATTTGGAAGTGTACTAAGGTATGCATACCCGTTCGCATACTGGCGAACCCAAACCCAGTCCAGTCACTAAGGTATGCGTACCCGTTTGCATACCTAAGTGGATGATGTTCTAAAATCGGTTTGTTCATGAACTAATACATTTATATAATAAGGAATGCAATCTTTTTCAAACCGTGGCTATAATATTCATAACTTGATTCGAGTGAATCAAAACCAATTTTGCTTCAATTATGTCTTGTATACTTCTATGAGATTATGAACAATTGAACAACTCTAGAAACTAGTTTCATTTGAGTCATTTGAACTAGTTGTGATCAAGATGTATAAGGTTAATATGAAAGTGTTCGTATGGATAACTTCGGTTAACTATTGTTGAGCCAACAAGGTGTACACGTTTAGGTACGGTTACCCATATCTAAATGAAGGTACATTTCATTTGTGTGTAACAAGTTAAGACCATCTAACGGTGGAGAGATATTTTTTTGGTTTTAAGCAAACTTAGCTTGGCTCTTAGATCAGGTTTAATCCAACGGTGAATATTGATTGCTTTGTTTCAAAGCTATCAAACCCTGATTTCAAAACTATATAAATGAGAACTCTAGCAACTGGGAAACCTAATCCCCACACCACTTGTGTGATACTAGTTGCGACTAGATTCGATTCTCCTTTAACCTTAGGTTTTTCACGAAACCCTGTAGGTTAACGACTTGAAGACTTCATTGGGATTGTGAAGCCAGACCCTACTATTTTCTCTGTAGTTACGTATTTTGATCTTGCTGTTTTCTATCGTGATTGAGTACTATCTTCTCTAAGATTTGCTCGAGATTATCTCCGATAGGAAAAATAAAAAGAAGTCATAAACATCTTCGTCTCATCGTTTATGATTCCACAATATCTTGTTTCGCTACTATACGATTAAGATTATTGTGAGGTGATTGATATTTCGAGGCTTCTCTTCGGGAATATAAGTCCGGTATATCAATTGGTTCCTGTTCACCTTGATTTATCATAAGACGGAACAAAACTGCGTAAGTACTTCTGTGGGAGACATATTTATCTATCAGAATAGACTTATCTATGGGAGACAGATTTATCTATCAGAATAGACTTATTTGTGGAAGAAAGATTTGTTTATAAGTCTTTGACTTTGGGTCGTAGCAACTCTTAGTTGTGGGTGAGATCAGCTAAGGGAATCAAGTGTGCAGAATCCGGCGTGGTTTTAGAGGCGTAAGCAACGCGACTGTACCTTAATCGTTGTGAGACTTGGTTAGGGCTCAACTACATTCCAGTCTGAAATTAACTTGTAGTAGGCTATTGTCTGTAGCGGCTTAATACAGTGTGGTGTTCAAATCTGGACTAGGTCCCGGGGATTTTCTGCATTTGCGGTTTCCTCGTTAACAAAATTTCTGGTATCTATATTATTTCTTTTCCGCATTATATTTGTTTATATAATTGAAATATCACAGGTTGTGCGTAGTTCAATCAATTGGTAAATACGACCTTGTTTGTTGGTTATAAATTGATTGACACATAGGCATTGGTCTTTGGTACCGTCCAAGTATTTCTCACATCAATTAGGCTCATATATTTCTATCTGTTTGATTTGTTGATTGATTTGAGGAAAAGGAGATATAACTTTTTGATATCTTTCTTGGTTGAGTTCGCTTTTATAAGATGGTTCTCTCGGAATAATATTGGAGTTAATCCTTACAGATTGCCGAACGAATTATTTGGTGTGGCTTTAATACCACCGCTTTTTCAATTGGTATCAGAGCAGGCAAACACACTAAGACCTCATAAGTCTATGTTGTAGCAATCTGACTCTATGGACAGAAGTGTTATCTCTATAAATGTACTGCTAGTCTTCGATGGATCGAATTACTTATGGTGGAAAAATTTTATGCGTGCCTTTCTTCAAGCACGTGATTTTGAATCATGGGTTCGTGTTGTTAATGGCTATAATCCTCCAATGGTTACAGTAAACGATGTAACAGTTCCAAAGGATATTGGTGAGTATGAGCCTGACGAGATTCTCGCTGCAAATAAATTTTTTTGACGGTTTAAATGCTATCATCCATGCCATCACCCCATATCTTCAGCACCATGTGACTACATGCAATAAGTATAAAGATGCTTGGGATATCTTAGAAACCGTATTTGAAGGGAATACCTCTGAGAAAGAAGCTAGGCTTCAAAATCTAAATTCTGATTGGGAAAACCTTTGTATGGCTGATGAAGATTCATTTGATGAGTTTAATCACAAAGTGTCTGAAATTGTTAATGCATCTTTTGTATTGGGTAAGACTATTCCTGAAAAGGACATTGTGATGAAAATTCTCAGATCGTTTCCAACTAAATACGATTCTAAGAAACATGTCGTTCTTGAGGAAAATAACCTTGAAACACTTTCCATAAACTCACTTGTTGGAAAGTTAAAAATACTTGATCATGATCAGAACACAGTCAGAACGTCTGCGTTCAATGCTGTGACCAATACAAGTGAATCTTCTAACTTGTCTTGGGCTGATGAATGTTGTACTAATCATGTTGATATTAATAGATCATTGATTATACAAAATATCAAGGATATTGTGAAGAGAAGCAAAAGATCTGAGAAACAACATTCTCTCTCTAATGCTTCTGATGATTCAGTACAAGAAAAATCATATCAGTTATTCAATGATATGCATACTTCTGAAGTGTGCACATAAATTTCATCTTTCACTGCAGATTCTTCTACCAACTCAAATTCTGATTCAGAATACGAGTCTGACACTGAGATTTTGGAATTCTTGGATAAAAATGAAGAAATTCACCAAGAAAATCTTCAACTAAAGGCTTTGTTGGACAAACTTGAATCATCACTTCAGGTGAAAAATCTTGAGATTGATTGTCTTAATGATGAATTCACCAGAACCCCATCTCTAAAAGAAAAAGAGATTGATAATCTTAAATGTGACCTACAAAGGTTGTCTGGAAGCTCTAACAAGATCCCAGCAATGTTATTTGGTCAGAAATCCTTTGGAAACACGAATGGTATAAGGTTCAAAAGCAAGATTGTGAGCACGGAAAACTCATTTGTTCCATCCGGTTCTGGAAAGAAGGATGTAAAAGGGTTGTGATACACAGGAGGCCAATCGGCAAGACAAAAATTCCTCTTTGAATTGTTTGTTTTGTGGAAATTCAAGTCATATTCAAATTAAGTGTTGGAAATTCAAGAAGAACAACAAAAGAATTTCCAAGCTTCAGAATGACATGAAAAGGATGAACCTGGCCTTGGGTAACCAACAGGGAAACCCTGAAGACAAGAAAAGGTCTAAAAGAATCGGAGTCATACGAGGTAAGAAGTCTGTTTATTCAACAAAACTTGGTAAGTCACCATGTGACGCAAGAAGTGAGATTTCCGCCCACTCAATTGCTACCTAATCGTAGTAATGTTCTACATCCTCATTATTAACTTGAGAATATGAGGGATGCATCAAGGTTGCTCAAGTCTTGTATAAGTTGGTTATTTTTGTCTTAAAATTTATTTCAGTTTTTGTAAGCTAAGTTTTGCAATTGAATATTTTCTTATCAAAAATAGATGATGGACCGTGAACCGTGAAGACTTTTTCAAAATACCTCTTGAAAAATAATCTTTAGGGTTTTGTTGTCCAGTGCTCTATTTATATCCATTTGTGATCAAAATGCCATTCACTATTTTCTTTAAAAGATACTGATTCATGGCTCCTGTAACTAGAGGTACCACAAAAAGGGATGCAGTAGAAGCAGTTAATGTGTATCTATGTGAAGGAATCAAATATTCCAGAAAGAAAAAGGAGAGGCCTACAAATGATGAAAAAGGTTCTTCCTTTTACTGTTTTTTATCTGTTTGTCATCATGATAATAACTTTAGGGCTGTGGTGAAGGATTTCATCAGCAAAAGAAATGATTTAAAATATCAAATCATTTTCTCATTGGAAAAGATAACTCACTACGACCAAATGTTGTCTTTGACAAAGAACACCTTGTGTTAACTTAAAAGAGAACTTAGTGAGTTGACAAATATTTCTAAAGATCTGAAAGAATTGAATGATCCCATAATCAATGGAGTATTCAATAACGAGAATGAATTCTCGGTAAATGCTCTGAGAAATCTTTATAATGTCTAGGAAACTTCTTATGAGAATTTATTCTTGTGTTTAAGAAGGATAACTAGGGTTTGGAATAGCCATTATTGTGAGTACACATAGCTATTGCCAACGATTTTTATCTTTCAATGTTTTAGATTTATTTATTTAAATTCTAAGTTATTTAGAAGATGATTTTGCAGTATTAATCTTTATTGGTATTATATATTGCAAAAATATTTTATGCGATATGTATATTTATGTCCGTGAACTATGATTATCTCATATATGTTCAATAGTTAAATTGCGTCTTTATGCAAACATTGATAAAAGATAGAATGAATTTTGAAAATTCTGCAGTATTGATCTTTCCCCGATCCACTCCTATGTGAAAGTACTGTATGACTCCGTAAGTTTTCTTATGTTGAGCATTTCCGATTAAATTAATCTATAGGGTCCTCTTGTGATTAATTTATTCGAGTTTATCGGATACAAATCCATGTGGTTTGTTAGCGTCCAAAGAAATCCTTCTTTTCTTGTAAAAGTAAGGTTGCTCTTGTTGTTCTTTCGGGAATGACATTTTATGGGGGAGAGTTCTTAATTGAACTTGTGCTTAATTACCAAATATTTATGGGGGAGTGCGGCTGTGGAATATTGTAGGAGTTATCTTGTATGTTTATAAACTCCTTGAAGAATACATTAAGTTTCGACTATGTGAAATCATCAGAACAAAGTTAATATGTTCTCTTTTAGTCATGAATTATCTCTTTGAGAATTTCATTATGATCCCGTAGTTTTCGTACCTTTGCCAATTTATATTGACAAAAAGTGGGAGAATTATTTGGTAGTTAACACAACACATATATAGTTTACTGGTCATTATGTAAGGGGGAGTGGTTTTCATTGTGATATGAAGTATTGACTAAGGGGGAGTGATACATATCACCGTAGTATTATTCTCAAATTTGTGATGTAATTGGACTTTGATGCTGTGTAATAATACTATGACACTGTATAACAATAATTGAGAACATTTGTTTTCTTATTGTTATGGCTATGGATCTTCAACAACAATGATGCTGAGTTGAACACGTTCAGAATCGCTGGAGTACTTGAAGTAGCGAAGAATTCAAGGAATGTTGAAGAGCAAAGGAAATTAAGCATGATGGATGAGAAGCTTCAAAGTTTATTTATTGTGTAATCCACATGTATTGATAGTTTTGTCATTAAAATTGACAAAGGGGGAGATTGTTAGAGCATTGCTCGGTCGAACTCGCAAGCGTTGCTATCTCAAGCTTGTTTGTCAAGTTTAGTTGATCAAAACTGTAAGTCTTGATTTCTAGTGTACTTATAGCTATGTCTCGGATTAGGATAGAATATGTAGTTGAGCTTTAGACTTCACGGCGTTCATCGATTGAAGATGAAAATCTACTGAGGATATCTGAGAGGAACTTCATCAACAAAAGGTATGTGGAGACTAAAACTTATCTATCACTCTGAAGTCTATTATATTCTATCTCCTAATGAGACTAAGTCGTATAGCTATATAGACTTTTATATTATACACATTTGATAGTTCGAGCCGAGTTTATCTCACTTATCTATTTCTTGAAATACGAGTTGAAAGATTTTTTCTTTAGCTACGTTCATCATATTCTTGACAAGTTTAGTTGGAAACAATTTATTTGTTGGAAACTAAATATTAAGTCAAAAGATGATCATGTGGAAATTTCCTTGAAACATCTTACATGATTTGTGTGAGACAATCATTTGATGTCGACTTGGAAAGTTTTGTATTGATCATTCGATCACTTAAAAATTACTTGAAGCTAATAGTTTGTGTGAGACAGCTATCGTCGTCTTCTAAGGATGTTTCAATGATTGAAATGGGAGTTTATAACAAAAACCTTTGTCTGGATACAACACAGTATGCGTACCTAGTATGCAAACTATTTTGGTATGATTTAGGTCGGGGAACCTTGTTTGCATACCTAGTATGTGAACGGTTTTAACTGTTAAGTCCGGAAACCTTGTTTGCATACCTAGTATGTGAACGGTTATACCTGAGTTAGGTCCGGGACGACTGTTTGCGTACCCATTTGCAAACGGCTGGACAAGACCAAAGTCCGGAAGCTATAGTTTGCGTACCTGTTTGCAAACTTAATGGTTAAGTTCTAAAATTAGTTAAGTAGGTTTTTCATACTCATGAGCAAATACATTTATGAATTAAGGAATGCAATATTTGAAAACCATGGCTTAATGTTCATGAATTGATTCTTGTATAAGTACTTTGTACGATTACAAATCAATCCGATTTTGATTCAATTTGTTCATATATAGTTCTATGAAATAGTGAATAATTGAACAAATTATGAAACACAATTAGATTCATTTGATTATCTTCCATGATTGATTGATCATCATAGTTGATCTAGATGTGCTAGATGAATGTGGTTTAGACAAAAGTGTTCATATGGCTAACTTCGGTTAACTGTTATTGAGCCAACTCAAGATACACGTTTAGGTACGGTTACTCATATCTAAATGAAGGTATATTTCATTTGTGTGTAACAAGCTAAGACCATCTAACGGTGGAGATTAATTGCGTTATTTCTAAGAAGACTTAGCTTGAATCTTAAATCAGGATTTCATCTAACGGTGAATAGTGGATGCTTTGTTACTAAGCTAACTTAGCTTTGATTGAAAGCAAACCCTGATTTGAAAGACTATATAAGGGAAAACACTAGCAACTGGAAAACCTAATCCCGACAATTTCCTGTGTCTTAGTTGCGTACTAGAGTCGATTCTCCTCTAACCTAGGTTTTTCCAAAACCATATTAGGTTAACGACTTGAAGACTTCATTTGGGATTCGTGAAGCTAGATCCAACTATTTTCTATGTAGTTGCGTATTTTGATCTTACTTGTTCTATCGTATTGAGTACTATCTTCTCTAAGATTTGCTCGAGATTTATCTCCGATAGGTAAGATATAAAAAGTAATCACAATGTTCTTCGTCTCAGACTTTGTGGTTCTACAGTAACTTCTTGTACTATCATATAGTTAACTCTTCGGGAGTATAAGACCGGATTATCAATTGGTTCCTGTTCACCTTGATTTATCATTAGACGGCACAAAACTTCGTAGGTACTTCTGTGGGAGACATATTTATCTATCAGAATAGACTTATCTGTGGGAGACAGATTTGTTTATAAGTCTTCGACTTTGGTCGTAGCAACTCTTAGTTGTGGGTGAGATCATCTAAGGGAATCAAGTGCGCATAATCCGGCGTGGTTCTAAAGGCGTAAGGAACGCAACTGTACCTTAATCGGTGTGAGACTTGGTTAGGGTTCAACTACATTCCAGTCCGAAGTTAACTTTTAGTAGGCTATTGTCTGTAGCGGCTTAATACAATGTGGTGTTCAAATCTGGACTAGGGCCGTTTTTCTGCATTTGCGGTTTCTTCGTTAACAAAATTTATGGTGTCTATGTTATTTCTTTTTCGCATTATATTTTTTTATATAATTGAAATATCACAGATTGTGCGTAGTTCAACCAATTGGTAAATCCGACCTTGTTTGTTGGATATAATTTGATTGACACATGAGCATTAGTCTTTGGTATCGTCCAAGTATTTCTCACGTCAATCAGGCTCATAGATTCAATCTGTTTGATTTGCTGATTGATTTGAGAAAAAGAGATATAACTCTTTGATATCTTTCTTGGTTGAGCTATCTTTATAAGCTAGTGCTCTCGGACTAATATTGGAGTTAGTCCATACAGATTGCCGAACGAATTATTGGATGTGGTTGTTAATTATACCCCCGCTTTTTCAATTACTTATGGTGATTTTTGTCTTCACCTTCATGGTAGTTCTCTTTTATTTTAATGGTTACTTGATCTTAATTATATGTTTGTTCAAGTACATCGTCGGATTCAGGTTACTCACGATTCTCCGGTCAACAAATTTGCAGATTATTTCTATACCATAGGAGCATTACTTCATTAGGAAGACGATTTATCAAATGGTGCATAAATATTATGAAGACCATCTTCTCTCCGAATTAATCGGTTCTTGCATTCTTGTATTAGGTCATGTATTTGAAATTCCTTCTCTTTTACATGTGGTAATTTTCAATCGTGTATCGCTACAAGTGTGTTGTTTCTTGTTACTTTTTTAATTTTTATGTACGTGTGATCCATGTATTCATGATTCCATTAATGAAAATTGAATTACCAAAAGAAAAAAAATAAAAAAACTCCTTTTTATCCGTTTATTTATAGTTTTTTATCTCGTTGATTTTGACCATGAAACTCTCTAGAAAAACTCCCTAAAATAACACCCTAAAATAACTCCAAAAAAACATAAAATTCATTGTAGGCGACAAAATAAAAATAAAAAATTCAATTATCACCATGATAAATTTAGATATTTTTTCCTATTAAAACCATGCCAAGATTAGGAGAATTCTAATTTTCACTGATGCGATTGGTGAAAGTACGAGTTTTCAGTGCGTTTTGGATTTGGAGAACTCAAATTTTCACTGGTGTGATTTGTGAAAATACGAGTTTTTACGGCATTTTGGTGAAAATTTGACAATTGCAATTTTACGGCTGTGTTTGATGAAATAGACAGTTATCACCAGTCATCTAGTTTTTACATTTTAGTGATAATTACAATTTCCATTTGTTATAATTAGTTTTGCTTTGTGCAATGTGGGTGTCATTAGTGTTTCTGTGGGTACAAAGAGGAGCGGCCAAGAAAAAAATACATGTAATTGGATAGCAGTTGGTCCCATTTGTCCTTGCTTTATTTGTATTTTTTTTTTTTTTTTTATAAGCAAAATTAGTATTAAGATCTTACATTGTTTTTATTGAGCCTTAGGGCGTTTGTCTTATCCCTATTTTAAAATTAAATAATTGACAAAGAGGGAAAAAGGGTTGGAGAGTGGGCTACATTTGCATTAGTCTGAGAAGCTGAAGGAATCGCTGCTTGGTTAGCTTGTTTAGGGATACAACTAAAATTAAAGGTTCGATAAAAGTTCTGATGATCCCTAAAAGACGCGGACTTATTGGCTGCCCATAAAGATTTGGCTTGTCAGGTCAATTGATTCTTAATTCCATTGATTTCCTAGATTAAGTTACTGCAGCTTGATTCCGAAAATATGTTTTGATTTTCAGTTTTCCGTCCCCATTCAATAACTTCAATTTCTGCAATTACCTCCGTTTTTCTTTGGTTTGGGTCCTCGGCCGTTTGTCCTTCATTTCCTTGCAAATATCAATACAGTCTCAAAATACAAGATATGACTCCAACTTTTGAGTCCTCATTCCAGCTTTTAGCCATGTTGATTTTCAAAGCATCATGTGGCGTGAATTCCCAATCCGTATTTTGCTTTGGTCCCTGGTTTCCTTGTCTTTGTAGCCTGTGCACTTTTGAGTTTATAACCAATAGGTACTTGCCATAGAGCAGATGTTTTCGGACTGAGGGTAACTTGCTTCCATATGGGTTGGTGGAGCGCATGGTGAAATACGTTCGAGACACACCAGTGCAGTTGTGAAGTAATAACATCTCACTTTATGGATCCTTGAATTATTTAATAGCAGACATTAATTTGATAGTTTTTGTTGATGGTGGTTTTTAGTTCAAGGGCTAAAATCGTAAACCCTGTATTTAATGCACTGTCATCCCGCAAAGGAACAAAAGCCATTTAAAAGAAATGAGTGCTTAAGCCTCTTCACTCACATATGTATTGAGCAATTCAATATATCTGTATATATGAAATTTACTCAGAATGGTGCGTGCAACAACAATCCCAAAATATTATGTGAATTTTATCTTCCACCGGCATTATTCACTAATGCATTGCCTGCCTAGTATTTTCCTATGCAATGTTCCCATCCGAACTCTCAATATTGGCATGACATGACGATTAATGTTCGCTCGCAGCGGAGTAGAAAGAATCTCCCGAAGTGTCAGTATTGAGACCTGCATGAAAACACTCACGTAGGCCACACCACTCTCTGTAAAGAGATCAACGTGTTTACACACTTTTTAATTAAAAGTTAGCGCGATTGAACGCGTTTAAATTCCTTAAGGAAAATCTAGACTGTCCATATCAGTCTTAAAAAACAATCACGACCACACAATTCAACAGGCCTAGCCTACTCCTAGCGGAACTAGGTGATCATCATGATGACCACCGGCGGGCCCACTAACATCCCGACCGAACGGATTCCATCTAGTACACCCGCAAGCACTTCGAACGTTAACCCTAATATGGGTGTTCGCGCTATTTGAAAAGTAAGCTCAAACGAGCTAAGACCGGCAAAAACGGTCTCAAATACATCATGACCGTCCAACTTAGCCAGCCTAGTTAGACAGCTGAGATCTTCCTTGGAATGATCAAAGAGGCGCCAGCATACCCATTGGCGTCCCAACTTCTCCCTTGGTCGATCGACCTGCCCGCGGCAAGTCCAAAGGGCGTCAGATCGTTTGCCCAAACTAGGGCGAACGCGCTATTCCAAAGCCCTAATTTGGGTTGCGACAGCATACAACTATCGCAAATCATCACATCCATCCAACTTAGCCAGCCAAGTTGGACGACCTAGATCGTATCCCGCACGATTAAAGAGATGCCAATGAGTTCACCGCCGGCCCAATTTCATTCCCGGTCGATCGACTTGCTCATGGGAAGTCAATGACGCATCAAACTGTTCGATCTAACTAGGGTGGACGCGGCCGTTTTAAAACCCTAATTTATATTTGCGGCAGTATGCTACTGTCGCAAATCGATCATGACCACCCATCTTCGCCAGCCGAATCGAGTGGCTTAGATCTAATTTTAGATGGCCCAGGAGATGTCAGCGTGCTCACAAGCTGCCCAGCGCTTTGATTCGATGAGCCAAACTAGGGTTGGACGCACGGCTTCCAAACCCTAAATCAATGATGGCAAGCAGTTGCCGCAAAACCATCTCGTCCGTCCAACTTCACTAGCTTGGTCAGACGGCTAGATCGGATACTAGATGATCGATGGGGTGCCGCTATGATCACCGGCCACCCCCCTCCCGTAAGGAGCGTTCGACCAAGCTACAGCTCGCCCATGAGATCCCAAACGATCGCCCAAAGATGGCCCTTCGCGCTGCTTCAATAACAGTCATTAACTGCCGCAAATCGTCTCGTCCACTCAACTTGGCTAGCCGATTTGAGCGATCCAGATCTAATTTAGATCAACCGATAAGATTTTAGAATGGCTACCATCCGCCACTCGCCTACAAGGAGCGATCGACCAAGCAGTAGCTCACCCCTAGAGCTACCAAATGATCGCCCAAAGTTGTCCGGTCGCGCTCTTCTTTTTAAGACGATCGACTCGTGACTAATTTAGACAAGCTCTAAAACAACGATGCTCCATGTACATCGATTATTTTGAGATGCTTGCTTAAAAGCGATGCTTTACGTGCATCGAATACATACGATATTTTATGAATATCGGCTTCACAAATAACTTAGTTATTTAACCTAATAGCGCCGCGTGCTATTCTGTGCGGCAAGTCCCACGACTTGACCCATTTACTCGAGACATCAAACGTTTCACAAACTGGGAGATGCTCACTGGGGTATTGGTATGGCGGTTTACAGCGTGCGGCGTGCAACGCGCCCACTACGAGAAAGTGTCAGGAAAGGACGGACGGTTAACAACGATGAGAGTAGTGGGTGAAGGTGTGACCAGTCTTCCCTCATATTGGAAACATGATGATCACAACCTCTTACACAACCCAATTACTCCACTACTTGATCTCCTCCACTTCCTACGAGGTCAGGGAGCTCTCAATGACTTGTATAAATAGGTTTTCAATCTATTTCGATAATAAGAACACAAGTGTTATCAACATAAGTATCCAGAAAACACCGTGAATTGATAGCTTACATTCTGCAAGCCAGTTCCACTTTCTTATACAAGTCATAAAACAGCCACACCTTCATAATTCAACATTTTGATCTCAAACACCTTCTTTGCTTCCCTCCCTAAGATCAACCCTTCTCCTTCACTTTGTGACCGAAGCAAGACTAGAACGGCCATTTCCTGGTTTAGGCCAGGATTATACAGATTGATCTCTCGAATCTAAAGTACTCCCGTGCAGTGCATTTGTTTAGGGTTTGAATTCGTTTCTCATCAACACACCCAAATTCACCAAAACCAGCAGAATCAGTTTTTACCCCAAAACAGTTTTATTCACTTTTCTCACCAAAGTGTCACTGCAAATCTTAACGTCTAAGCTCACATGGCCACCAATAATTTTCACACCTATAGAAGGTCTCCCAATATTGGTAGAAAACAGTCCATCTGCATTGCACCGAGGATCAACTCTAGTCCAGAATACCTTTTTCTTGCCGATGATTAGATGCAACCCCATCTCATAACCAATGATTGTACCATCATCAAGATATACCAAGCGTGTAAATCAAGGAAGCACATTGAAGCAATCTTCTGAACCAATGGATGTAAATCCAAAGAAAAGAGTAGGGGTCCAAGGGGATCTATCCGTTGAACACCAAGGGATGAAGAAAAGATAACATTCCTGTAGTAAAATCTAGATGGGTTTGCATAGCAAAATTCCACCCATTTGGAAATGGAAGGACACTTGGTTCTCACTTCCTGGATAATCATATTTCCGTTAACTAAATTACAGACATTCTGAAAATCAATGAGTAACATTGTCATGTTATGTTGCTTGACTTTTAATTCCAATAGATTATTCACACAATGTAATATACCCTCACCAGCACAAGGCAATCCAACACCAAACTGGAAATTTCCCAAATAATGAACCATTTCTTTACCAATAGTAGAAGCAACAATTTTTGGCATAATTCTTCTCCATAAAGTCCCTACTGCAATGGGCCTTATGTTACCCCCAGGTTTTAACATAGGCGTTAAGTGTGCACTGGCCACATATTCACCAAGGGAGGATAAGCACTTACCATCTAGCCACAGGTTCACAACAACAGTCATTGATGTTAAACTCTTCATAAATTGCAGCAGCAGGTCCAGTTATGGCATCTAAGAGATGTTGTAATCTCAAATCATCTCTGCCACATGATGTACCCTTAGGAAAGATTCTTAGGGGTTTTAAAACAACATTTGTACCAACTGTAATTGCAACAATTCCAGAATTTTCAGGTGGTATAATGGGTGGTGCAGCATGAGGATGTTTTAGGGTCAGTTCAGTGAAGGTGATGTCATTGCATGGGGAAATACCATTAGAAGATGAAACCCTAATTGCATATGTGTAATGCCCATAAAAGATTTTCTTTCTGTAGGGATTAAGGTTTGCATTGTCTTGCTTTTTCTAGTTTAGGAGGTTTAGACACTTGTCTGTGTTTGGATTTTTCGAGCAGTTTATGGACCGTGCTGATGCATCCATTAGGTTCTTGTCACTTCCTCAAAGCTTCATTGATAGAAGTAATATATATTTTTTCCTTGTTCCAGATATTTCCTCTAAAAGGCATTTGGGGGTGTATGAATTCAGAGTGCAAGTAGGAAATGGAAGTAGAACTATCCATGATGATAAATCAGATGGGTTGTGTATTACCTTATCCAGAGATATTTTTAGGGTTCTAGAGAAACTGATTCTACGTGGTGATGGTATGCTGGCAATAGTTGGAGTCTGATTTTGTAGAACCCTATTAAGTAAATCAAAAGTGAGACATAAGGAAACATCTGGTTCTACTACACTGATTCCCTCCTGCAGAGAGGTGGAGATTGGCTTGTCAATGCCGTGGATAAGAAAGTTACCATCATGGCCATTGTAAGGCCCTACAGTGATATATCTATCATGTAAACGACATGGTCGTTTCCGTGAATGTGGGTGCATGCGCATAACTACATCTTGATTGTGTTAGTACTGATTCCCATGCATTGTAAACATCTATGTTTTCCACGATTCTGTCTCTGCAAGTGGTTTTATCCATAGGAATAATGTTTATCATCTAGGTGTCTGAACAAGAAATTTTTAGCGAAACCTCTCCCCTCTACCCCATTATGACAATCATCATAACCCCTAAAAGGACAATGAAAAAACGTAGGCATCCTTGGATGACGAAACTTGAGATGAAAAAGATGTAGAAAAACGTGTACCTAAGAAGTACGCTAAAAAGGGCATTATCCAAGTGGGAATAATAAAAAGTGAATTTGAAACAGAAAGAATCGAAAAAGATTTGTGGAAGAAAACCTGAAAATTTTCCGAAACAAAACCCAGACTTTCACTCGCCTGAGAATCGCCCAGAATCTCTCTCTCCCCACCTTATTAAAAAAAAATTGAACATATTTTATTAATATAAATAATAGGGTTTATTATTAATATTATCATAGATATGGAAGCTTATATTCTTTAATAATAGCAAACCTAGATTATTTAAATTCTAAATATATTAAGAACCAGAATACAATAAGAACAACATACTTGGGCCTAGCATTTTAATGGTTCCGCAACTTATTGTTTGGATCAAAAGTTGGCTGAAACAAGAAGGACACTGTCAGTATGAAACAAAACAACATTTGGTAACATCCAATAACAACCCAAAGCTCTTCAGCGGCAGCTTATTATTCTTCAACAACCAAATTTAACTACAAAGAACGCGAAAGAAATAGAGAAGGAAACAAATGAATGGCATTTGAGGGATGAAGAGTTCTACGCACTAGTGGAAAAACACCAGTTTCGCGACCGTCGGGGAAAGTCATAGATACCAGTTATATGACTTTTTTTAACAGTCGCGGAAATGGTCGCTTTTTGAGCGTTTTTTCATCTATGACGTGGCTCTGCGGGTCGCGGAACAACTCATATCAATTACTGATTTTAACGGTCAAGATGTTAAGACTGACCCTAATCAGTCGTAGATATACATTTTAATTTAAAAAAATTAGATTCAGATTGCCCGACTCAGTTTGTCTGGCCTGACTGAATCTGACTACTCTTCAAATGAAAACCAAATTAAATCCAAATGAAAACCAAATTAAACTGAAATGAGAATTATACATAGTCTTTTCATTGTTGGTATTCATAGAATTCATATTACCCGGAACTCGGCTCGTACTCCCTTTTTCATATAAAGAATTCTTGAAAGATCCCCTTTCTGCGCCATCCTTTGCGACACTTCTGGTATTGCTCTCCTTCCTTCCTCTTCCCATAAGATCAGATACGTCTCTTCCGCCTTCACCATAAGTGCTGGCATTATCGAAACTTCCTTTCCTCCTTTTTCCACCCCTGCTGATACCAATATCACTGACCCTGTCTTCCATACTAGAATTTTCATTAACGTCTTCATCTTCTTTTGAGAAACTAGATGTAGAACTTATCTTTCCTTTAGATTGATTATCCATTCTATCTAAGACTTCAAGCCAGTTCTTCATGTTTCTCTCTTACCTGTTTGACCAAGACCAATCTTTTCCAAAAAGATTTCTAAGTCTATACATCCCCATCAACACAACATTAGCTTCAAGAGTATTACAGATGTTAACTTCAAAAGATTTAAATTAATTAAAGTAGCTACAGAAATCCTTATCCAACATATATTTATCCAAATTTACTTTGCCTTCCAACTGAATTGAGTCACCAGATGACTCCCCAACCTGCCAAGATACTGCGACATTCTTGCATTTTATTGTTGACAACCACTGCATCACAGATATCAAGGCCTTCTTCCTTTCCTTGCTGTCTACACCTTGGGGTGCAGTAATGCACCTTGCTCCTCTGAACTTTCCTGTAGAATCTGTAGCAAACATGATTATATACTTGTTAGATAGATTGTTGTTGTTGAACACAGAAAAATAGGATTTCCCTTGTTTTCTTTCTTCAAAACCAGACTTCTTAGACACATTCAACTTTTTCGCTGCCGATATATGAGTCATAATCTGAAATGCAGTATACTTATTATTTGGTTTACTTCTGTTGAAGACACTTTCACACCTAGCTTTCCAAACAAACCACATAATGATAGCGCAAATGTTTTCCCAGCTAATATCATCATGATGGATTTTTATTTTTTTTTGAAACCAAGTTCGAATCCAATTATTCGAAGTATTACTTTTAGTTTTCACACTACTAGTATTATAAGGAAAGTGTTTCCAAACTTTTTAACAAACTCACATTTCATGAAGAGATGGTCTAGACTTTCAACTGCCTCATTACAACGAGCACAAGTGGTATTGACATCCGGAAATTTTTTACCAATTCTTTCTCCCATAGGGAGAATATCATGCAAACATTTCCACAAAAATACTTTTATCCTAGGCATAACCTCCATATTCCACATTCTCTTCCAAGTACCAGTCCTAACACCATTAGTACTTGGATAATGTTCCATATCCTCATTTAATTGTTTATAAAGTGACTTAACAGAGAATTCACCATTTGGTGTTAGACTCCACTTTAACTTGTCATTTTTGTTCCTATCTATCCTGATTTTTAAGATTTTTTGTATGGTTTCCTCATCAAAACATAATTTAAGTTTGTTTTTATCCCAGTCAAACAACTCAGAATTGAAAAGATCACACACTTTAGTAAAGCCACAATCCCCAAAGGAATCCAGAGTTTGAACAATATTATCAACTCCTGGAAGCCACTTATGGGTTAGGATATCAATATCCTTCCCATTGTTAACCTCCCAGTAGCTGTATTTCCTAGGATGCTGAAAGCTTTTTGCTATTCCTTTCCATAACCAGGAATCCGTAACTTTGATTTTAAAATTGTTATCAAGAATGTCACCATTTGGAAAGTATTTTAGCTTAAAAATTGTAGCCCAGAGAGACTTAGGGTAAGCCACAAGTCTCCACCCTATTTTTGTTATCATAGATTCATTCATTATCTGAATGTTTCTAAAACCTAAACCACCTTCTAGTTTGGTTTTACAAATAAGATCTCAGGCTTTCAAATATATCCCTTTGGATTTACCCTCTTTTCCCCCCCAGAAAAGTCACGCTGGAGCGACTTAATTTTGTTTAAAGTGTGTTTCGGTATACGAAAACAATTCATTTGGTAGTTTGGTATAGTTTCTATCACAGTTTAGCCAGGAAAACTCTACCTGCCCCAGACAGATTTATACATTTCCATCCCTTCAATCTACTGGCTATTTTTTTCCAATATCGGCTCAAAGCAAACAATATTAGAAGTGTTGGTGAACAACGGCGAACCAAGATACCTATCATCCAGTTTTATCTTTTGAACTTTTAAATTTTTTATCATGATTCTCTGAAACTTATTGGGAACTTTGCTACTAAAGAAGATTCCAGATTTCTGAAAGTTAATTAGTTGGCCCGAACCTTCACTGAATTTAGTGAAAATATTGATAATATTTTTACTCTCAACCAAATCGGCATTGCCGAAAATCAGGCAATCATCATGAAACACCAATCAATTGCATGTAAGAAATAAAATGCAGACAAAAAAAAAAAAAAAATGATATACTAATTCTTTTTAATTTTAAAATACCATTGAAAGTACGTAGCTGAGCTGAGAGTGTCTTAACTCTTTTAGAAATATGGAAAAAGTCACGAGTTGGAGGCAACTGCTTTTTTTTGGCAAGTATCTCCGTTAGGTCAGCCAACAACATTAGTTAGATATATTCAAAGCAAACAAAATCAATTAAAAGATATCTAATCTAATCGTGTGATACGGATGGAATAACCAGTTCAATCAGGAGTGTGAGTTTCATTGTCTCAAATTCCCAGTATCCAAACACTTTAAAATTCAGGAAATTCATAGATAAAAAAAATTGTTCAGTACCTACTCAGTTATGGCTAATGCTTTTTTTCTCAGGAGCAAAATATTTTGTTTCCTCATCATTTTATTATTGTTTCTGTTTCAGGAAAAACGATATTTTCATTTTTACATTTTTTTTCCTGAAAATAGGTAGAATGATAAGAAAATGAAAATGTCACTTTTCAAAAAATGAAATGAGTATAAAATTATAAATTAGTACCTACTCAGTTATGGCTCTGACTATGATAGTCTAGTGAACGGAGTATAAATATATACTAGCAAATTAACCAATTCATGCTTCAAAAAAAAAAAAAGCAAATTAACCAACCCTTGCAATATTTATATTTTTTTCTCTGCAGCAAAAAATATCTTGTTTCATTATCATTTCAATAAACATCTTCTCAGATTATGCATCCAAGGTCACAATCGGAAAAAAGGAAACATGTAAGAAAGGCTTTCAAAGGTTGTCCACCTCCAATACCTTCCTAGATTCCGTTGGCCACAAGATAAATGGAGAACTAGCCAATGAATCTCCCTTCTGCGTTCTCATACTTTAGATTCTAAGCTTTCCGGTTAACGGTGTCGGAATTAGGATTTAATATGGCACGCGATTATACTTTTTTATATGTTACCTTCCTTTCTGAAAAAGTAATAGTAACTTTTTCCCAGAAAGGAGGGAATATAAGTTTTTTTTTTCTTTACCTACTTACAAACTCTATAACTTTCTAACCGGGACATTTTCACGATCTTGAATAGTATTTATCTTGAAGGCGCAATTGGGGATACCTCCACAAATTGGGGGATATTCAAAGTTAAAGGGGGTTGTATTTTGGTTAAGGGGTCATTTTTTTAGGTGTGAAATAACCATATTAGCCTTACCCAAATTAAAATCAAAAAAAAAATATGAAAAACTTTTTTTTTTTTTAGTATCCCCTTCACTTTTCTTCTCCATCAAAAAAATCACACAAATCATTATCAATATTTTTTATTTAGGTTATAAAAAAAAATCATTATGATAATCCAAATGATTTGAATCAAAACCATCTAGGTTATCAAAAAAAAGTTTAAATTGTATTTAAATAAAAAAAAATCGAATTTGAATTTCAGTAGTAGGTTAACTTTCGGTATTGTTTTGTTGGATGAATACAATACCGAAAGTGGCTCTGTAAATGCAAATTTTTATCAACTTAGTGTTCGAATTGGGATTTGGTTTGGGGTTTTTTCATGGATGAAAGTTTGATTGTCTAAAAAAGGTTGCAATTAGGAGTCATTAAAATCAATTTAAGCACCTTCTCATATCACACAAATCTTCCAGAATCCTTCTTCTTTTTCATCAAATCAAAATATATTATTTGAAGTATCCCCAAACACACTTGGATAAGGGGTATTTCAATTACTTCATAATTTATTTTATTTTATTTTTTAGTATCCCCAATTATGCCATCTTTATCTTTATTACTCTGAACATCGAAGAAAATACTAATATATTAGATCTGATATGAGAATTGATTGTATTGTGTGTGCACCGAGAGCAAGAGGTGTGGTACAAAAACTTGGACTTCGAGGGGGTAATTCTAAATGTCGGAGAGTTAGTTCCACAAGTTCATTAGAGACCAGGATAGTCAACTTTTAGTTCCGCCCCTGCCATAGCCTCATTTGTACAATGATTTTTTTTCTTCGCTTCCATGTGTATACAAGTTTCATTTCTCAGCGAGTGGCCGAATTTAAGACCTTTTACATCCTGTCATAAAGTGATATGAGAATCTAACTTCAACCATAAACATTCCTCCCCATAGTTTCGGTTTCTATATAAACCGTTGGAACGTAGTGTCTCTTCTTCATAATTCACCTTACCAATCTCTCTTCTCTCTTTGTCAGTTAAGCTTCCATTAGAGCCTCAAATGGAAGCTAATGCATATCTACACTGTTTCTTTCTTCTCTTTTCATCACTTCTTCTTATAATCTTAGTACGTTCATGGTTTCCCACAGATTCATTATTTCTCGACTGTTCTGAATACTCTTCATGGTGTACCACTGCAAAGAACAGAATTTACTCAAAATCTAATAATGTTTTGTTGCAAAACGAAAACCTGCTTGGTAAACCCATTGATCATTATACTGAAACTCCAAAACATCCATTAGATCCACTTACTTTGCAGGAAATCAACAAAGTTAATACCATTCTTTCACTTCACCCGCCATTTTCAACAAATTATCCTTCTATTCACACTCTATCTCTACACGAACCCGAAAAATCTACTGTTTTGAAATGGAAAAAAGGCCATACCCTTCCTCCTAGAGAAGCCATAGTAATTGCATTTTTGGATTCTCATTCTCATGTTCTTGTAGTAGACGTGGAAGCTGCTCAGGTCATTAGTCATAAAATCGATCCGACGTCCGGGTATCCAATGCTCCTGGCTGAGGATACAATTTTAGCGACAACTATAACCCAAGAAAACGAAGAATTCAAGCGAATTATCGTTTCTAGAGGTGTAAGATTGTCCGATATAGCTTGTATTGCGCTGGCCACCGGTTGGTACGGGCCAAATGAAGAAGGTAAACGAGTGGCAAAGGTCCAATGTTTTTCACAGCACGGTACTACGAATTACTACATGAGACCCATTGAGGGTTTAACAGTCACGGTAGATCTCGAAAAGAAAGAAATTCTGAAAATTGCTAACACTGGAAATGATATTCCGATTCCGAAAGCAACTGACACGGATTACCAGTACTCTAGGCAGCAAAAGAATAAACAACCATTAAACATGAAACCAATCAATCCTATATCCATGGAACAACCTCTTGGACCAAGTTTCACTATTGATGGGCACACAGTGAACTGGGCTAACTGGGAGTTCCATTTAAAACCGGATGCTCGAGCCGGAGTTATAATTTCACAAGCTAAAGTTCGAGATCCAGATACTGGCATGTTAAGAAGTGTGATGTACAAAGGTTTCCCGTCAGAGCTTTTTGTACCGTATATGGACCCCAGTGAAGGTTGGTATTTTAAGACGTATATGGATGCTGGGGAGTATGGTATGGGTCTCACTGCTATGTCGTTAGTGCCACTTAACGATTGTCCTCATAACGCACGTTACATGGATGGCATTTTTGCTGCTGCTGATGGGAAGCCGTTTGTACGATCGAATATGGCTTGTATTTTCGAACGGTACGCTGGTGAAGTCGGATGGCGTCACTCGGAAAGTCCAGATTCTGGAAGACCAGAGGTATATATACCAAATGAAAATCTTAATTAGCAGTTCTTTTCTTCTCACCATCGTATTAAGTACTAATTACTAACATCACCATTTAAAATTCTTTTTAATCTTACTAAAACCATA
>JAJJMB010009832.1:0-16934 GCA_023531105.1 Papaver atlanticum | reverse complement strand
GTACGTACTTTTAAATTTTATTATTCTTTTGAGTAATTCCTTCGCATGAAAACGCCACATTATGAATTGATCGCATCATTCATAAGCATGACATATATTCTCATGAGGCATCACCCAATTTCGCATAATAAATATTTCATTCGCATGACATTTCCGTTGCATAATAACTCCTCCTTCAAAGGAGAAGAACAAAGGCAAGTATGGGAATACAAAAACGTACTGATGTCCTTCAAAGGGTAATATATAAGAATACTCTGACCTAATCAATCAAAATAGTGTAGCAGTATTTCGATTCTTTTGATAAAAAGTAGGATAAAAGAAAAGAAAAAGATGACAAGGCAAAAGAAAAGATACATCAACCAAAAATGAATTATGCCCCTCAAGCTTGGGAGCGCCCAGATCATCATCCAAAAAAAGTTAACTAGACCAAGCATTCGATTTATACAAGGACGAGAAGAACAAATGCAACAACCAAGAAACTACATCATCAGTAGCTGGGGCACGATCAGTGTGAGAAGTGCTTGCAGGGGTGATGCGAGGATTATTTTGGGAGTCGCCCTCATCGGTATGACCAACACCATCCAGATTCGCACCACCATTATCACCCATGTTCGCCTCTTCATCTTCATCTTCCCCTTCTTCTTAATCATCGACCTTATCATCCCACTCTTCCTCATCACTTGACCCACTTTCCACAACTTCGTCTTGCCCCATAGAGACAAGATTAAGTCTGAAAGGATCAAGACCACTTGCTTCACAAATCATATCCGCAGAAGCTTGAGATTTAACATTGAGATCTCGCTGAGCATTGGCAGGAGAGGCCCTTTTTCTTCGTTTGAGTTTTTTGTACTTTGAATTCTGTGAAGCTCGCTCAAGCTCCAATGAAGATAGTTTGGTGGAAAGTTCACCTACTCGACGCGAAGAAGTCTTTTTTTCGCATAAAGCCTCAGATAATTTCCTTTTAGACTCATCAAGTTTCTCCTTCATATCTTTCAATTCCACCTCATGCTTCTTCTCACCTCTGCAGCAAATTTTAAGAAGGGTTAAAACAACACGCGAAGACAAAAGTAATTGCAAAATAAGGGCACAACAAGAAACTGAGGCAGCAGGTTGAAACAACCTTCTTTTTTGGCATAAATGGATCTAAGGGTGTTTGTATATTCCAATTTCAAACTGTCAACCTTAGCAGTCTCAACCCTAGCGTTCTCAACTTCATCTAAGATCTAATCAAAATCCTCATCGCCCTCTTCAAACAGTCGAGCACGAATTCTATTCTCTCGTGCAACCAGAATCCTATTATGATCCTCCACAGCTATTTTATCAATATTAACGAGACGAATCTCATCTTAGGATTCTTCAAGGGCTTCATTCTTCTTATCAATGACCTTGCAATGCTCAACTATCAAAAGTTCCTTTTCAGTTCTCAAATTTTTAACGGTGTCTTTCTGAATACGAAGTACATTCCTAAGGCTCTCATTAACAGAAAGTACTTTCCTACACTCAAACTTAAGATCCTCATACTTATGACCAAGAGTGTAAAAATATATCGCTTCAGACTAAGGGAATCCATCTGAATGCTCATAGAATTAAAGTGATCCAATAAATACGACTCGTCAATTGGAAAGTTGGCTGCTTGGTCAGACAGGTTGAAGACCTCTGCATACAAAGTAACCATTTAGACTCACAGGTTCACTCCTTTACCCAACGAACATCCAAATGCGAGCAGGCGATGGAAGATCCAAGGAAATATTCTTCGTAATAAAGAAGGTCAGAAAAGATTTTAAGGGCGAAACACAAGTAAACTGTACGAAAACACTTATAAAAGGTAGTTTAGGTTTAGAAAAGGTAGTTTTGGTTTGAGGTTGGAAGTTCATAAATTTCGGAAATATTACCAAAATTCGGAAGTACGTACTAAAGGAAATATTCTTCTTTGAGGCTACTATAATAACCGAAACTTATCTTATTCTTATATAGTTATACAAAAGTATGTTATCCTTTAAGCATCATGAATTCATTCAACAGTTAGAAAAACATGAGCATGTATAAGAAGTTAAGTTTTAGAAGGATCCAGTTATGGTTGACTGATGTCCTTTTTCTTGCCTTGTGATGAGATATGTCAACACAATGTGTACTTGCTTGACAAAAAGATATCTTCAGGTTACTTTTGAGTCTATTGACACTTGTAACCATAGTTATCTAAGATCGACAACTGATTGTCTTTCTCAAAATCAATTTTTGATTTCCTTTTTGTGGTTTGAATGCCGGACTTTGACATCATTTGGAGAAGGGTTTAGGATGATAATATTGTTGAAGATCCTATGAAACCGCTTTTCTCCAAGATGTACATCATATCTTGTCTTTGCATTGATAAAGTCATCTCTTTTTCTATTACCAGTTCTTTTATGAGATTACCTTGTCGAGTGATAGGTAAAACTTAAACTATTATTATAAATAATTCTTTTGCTTAAAATTTGGATAATAGTGATCTGTATTCTTTACGGGACGTAAATTAGCCAATTTGTTTGATACAAAGGAGAGTGTATTTTGCATCTTACGAATTTTACATCCCTTTGCAAGTGTCCTTTATTACCACAAAAATAACAACACTTAGTAACATAAAAGGTGTGGGTTTTAATGTTACCTTTTTTTGGATCTACTTGTGATGGAGATATGTTCTTCCCGTCTTTCATAGGCATTGCTTGTTTTTCACTGGCTAGGATGCTTTCATCCAGACTTGTACAAGAAGAGTTCGGCTAAACTTGATTTGCAAGATTGACAATGTCAACTTCTCTGCAAGGATTAAGGGCATCTTCGTTATCGATGAAGGCCTCTGGTTGAGACGAATCCATAGCGTTGACAAATTATACTTCTTTGCTAATATTTGAAGCATCTATTTCCTGATAGCCCAATCTTCGTGTATCACGATGATTTCTACTTGCTTCTAGCATTGAGGTTAAATTGTTTGAGCTATTATTGAGTCTTTTCAAGTTCAATTTTTCTTCTTTCAGCGTCTTGAGTTTATCAAGAGCACCTGCTAGATCATCCTCAAGGTGTTTTCTCGGACGAGATAAGCACCTTGTTTCTTTTCAAAATACAATTGTTGAGAATTAGCAAGTTTTTTTCCAATAAATATACTTTTTCCAGAGCAGCATCACGATATTTCTCTAAAAATTTTGCTTGAGAAAGACTAGCACTTACTTTGTCTTCAAGACTCTGTATTTGTTGAGAATCATTTTCCCTTAACCTGTTGAGATCTTGACATATCCTTTCACATTAATCTTCGATTGGAAATCAACTTGAAGTATATTTATCATCTCATAAGAAATGCTTAGGTGAATGGTGGTAGCAAGTAATTGATCACTGAACTGTTTCACGGAGGTTACCTTATCCATAGGACTTGCATCATCTCTAGAAGGGTTTTTGTTTGAGTCATTGGACATAACTACAAGACTTAGTTTTAACTCATCATGAGATTCTTTGAACTTATTCAAGAACATTCCAAACTTGATTCAGATGAGGAAGAACCATTATCACTATTTGAGACCTATGATTCATAGAGTGGTTTACCAACCTCTTCTGATACGTTAATTGAGTATTTCATTAATTTTTTCTTTCGCTTAATCTTACTTTGACTCATATCTTATAGGTTGGATCGCACCAAACACATATTGTTATATCTTTTCGTGTTTGCCTGCCTGATACCAATTAAAATGACGAGGGTACCAAGTACACCATAATCTTTTCGATATCAACCTATAAGTATTATACCTTGTGTGATATAATATACATAAAGTATGTAAAGAAGATATCAACCACAAGGTATACACTTGGTATATAGTTAGTTCAAAACCGAACCTTAACTATAAGGATCAACCGAAGTGTTTGGGATTGACGTATATTGTATTTACTTTTAATTATAACTAAAACGATAATTATAATTGTGGAAAGTATAAGTAAAGACACAACAATATTTTTTTAACGAAGAAACCACAAATGAATACTCTCAGAATTATGCCTCTATACTAAGACACTACCAACTTCGTATAGTTGAGACCAAGTAAACTACCCCTAGTTACCTAGTTTACTCAGTATCCCCGCGCCCACAACCAATCTGGACAATGCACGTGAATCCTAAGATAGAGTCCACTATCTTAAGTTGCTTCAGACTTTCTAAAGACTTTAAGCACTCAACCCTTTCGATCGCCTACCAAACAGTAAATGACTAATCTATTTGGTAACCACTAATATATCTCAGGAAATCAATTAGAGATATTTGTGTTGAGCGTGGAAAAGGATTTTCTGTTTATAATCAATTAAACTACTTTTTCGGGTTTATATCTTCCATGATATGCATTAAAAAAGTTAACTAGATCGAGTCAAACAGAACTACCACATTCGGATACTGGAGAGTAACACCAAATGACAACTTGTCGATCTAAATCACGACTAACAATAACAAGTCTATCAAAAGATAAACTAAATCTAGTCGGACCCCAGCCGATCAAGTTTGTGCACGAAGCAAATCACAAAGATACAAAACTAATAAGAAAAATCTTATTGTCTTCAAATCTTTAATAGTCTTTTGTACCTGCACAATAACAAACTTAATTCCTGACTCATGATCGATCACACACATAACGGAGTCTGTAACAATGGATGATCACAAGTCAACGTTAATCCCTTGATCTATTTTGAGTGACCTTATGTCAGAAGAGAAGGTTCTCAAGAATAATCAAACTAGGTGCAATCAAGAGTTAACAACTGTTAGTCAATCAAATCAATAATTGAAAACTAAAATAACAATACAATTCTAGTTTCCCACCAACGGTACTAGTAGACACTTCTTGATCCCAAAGAAGTCTTTAAACTAGCGGACGTCAGAGATTTCGCCTAATTAGGTCAGAGATTTCGCCTAATTAGGTTACTCTCCTCTCCAAGATAGTATTAAGAAAATACTATTAGTCAGCTACACCAGAAACAACAAAGTTGAATTTTTCTTGGCTCATAATAAGTTTGTAAGAATAACAAACTTCACTATTTATAGTCAAGGGTAGTTTGGACACCAAGGAATTTCCATAACTGAAGATATTCAAAAGATATGCAATAAAGCACCTAAATTCGGTTTATGAATTCCAACCAATATCCAACTATACAACCGAAATTTCGATGGAAAACTCAATATTAGCTAGCAATTAACTAATATATATTTCCAGATATATGTTTGATTGCTGATAAAACAAAACATATTAATTTTGAAAATCTCAAAAAGATTCTCTATTAATTTTGGTTTGGGATGTCACCTTGAGTATCAAGGAATATCTTTGAACAATTAAGAAATAAAATTTCAAAACATATTCAAATTACTCATTATGTCGACATCTTGAATTTTTCTTATTTTGCAAACTCAATTTTCAAATCACACAAACCTAAAGTGTGCGTGACTTGAAGAAATCGGTTTTGCCTATTGGGAGCGGTTCTACCATGACTCCTAAAGCAAGTTAGGATTGGTTCTACCTTGACTCCCGATATAAGTAGGGGTCGGTTCTACCTTGATTCCTTATATAAGTTAGGATCGATCCAACCTTAAGATCTTCAATGAAAACCAGAGCATCAATCCTCTTGATTTCCTTTCGACTACGAAACAAGTTCGTACGTCTATTTCCTTATACTCATGTGATTAAACATAGTTTTGTAGGTATGAAATAAAACCTATGTTCACTACAAAATCTAGTAATGAGTTACAAAGATTATGTTGATGTCGCAATTACGAAGTTCAAAAGATAAGCGTTATACTACGTAATTCGATATGCCAATATAAAGTACTTATCACTATTGATATATTGTTCCTTTACACATTGATCACAATATGGTGATCAAGTCTATTATACTAGAGTTTCACAAATATAACTTTGCATGTTGTGTTAACAATCAGATGCGACTTCAAAGCTTACAATATAGAAGTGGAAACAAGTCAAGTCATGTATTATTAACCTCAAGTGGAATGATGATGTTACGTTGATGTCGATACGTCTTCGGAATCTTCAGGTTTTCGGAGTAATACTTGAATGTCTCAACAGTAATTTCTAGACTTCCTTGTTTAACTTAACGAAGTTGACTCTAATAATTTAATCAAGCGACTTATAAGTTTTAACACTAAAATATGACAACCAACCTTGAAATACCAATACTTGGTGGGTTCAATCGAGCAATGCTCTAACAAACGCTGCTTTTCAAAAAAACAAAAAATGATTTTTCATGCCACATCGGTTCAATTTCACCACTTTTTTTTTTTTTTTTTGCATAGATTCAATATAATCAACAACTTCTTTGTTGGTCGAAAGAAAACGATGAGACTGTGGATCTCTATCTCGATGATTGAGGTTCTGAATTCTTCATAGAGTTTATCAAAACAAAAAAAATCTGCCAAAATGTTGTACCCGGTTGTTGTAAACCACTGATAGCATCATATGTACAAAATATATAACTTTTACAAATAGATTCATCATCACCAATTAAACAATATGGACCACGAATTCTACTGGAAACTTTAGATGATCTTTGCTGTGAGTTTAATGTCATTTTTGCAAGAGATATGATTTTGAAGAAATTTAGAGATGATTAAAAAAGATATGGAGAAGGCGTATTTTGAAATGAAACGGGTGAGAGAAAGCATATTTTGAAATGGGCGAAATAGTAAGTATTTATAGGAAATTCATTAGTTATTTGATCTAGCAGTTGAGAGGCAAAATACTAGTCACGCAACTTAACCACCATCGCTCAACTCCAAAAAGTCAACGCCATAAAGTTCGTCCCGCGACTCAACATTGGTCGCTTAGCGACATAAGTTCTGTTACGCGACACAAACATTTTTTCACGACGGAACATTTTTTCAAATTCGAGGATTTGCCCACCCTCTTAGAACATTTGTTGGGTCCGTAACGGATTCAAAATGTAGAATCCTTGAATAGGCCATTCATAAAAATTACCTCTGGGACATACGGTTATAACATTGTTTGATAAGGCAACTTGTTTGGATCCCAAAACGGGAATCGATGTAAAAACACCTTACATTTTCGGTAAAGTTACGTGTTTATTTTAGATGTCCACCGTCCTTTCTCGATATTTTCACAAGTAGGCAGTAGCCAACAACAAAAGGTCCGTACATTTTCAATATTTTAAGTAAGCCCAAGCAACTCAGCGATAACAAGGATGCCTAGGTTGAATGTATCAATTATTCTCCCAAGTCCCAATGATCTAAGTTCCAAAACAAATCCCTACACAAACTTTTGCGCCAACACACTATCACAGATTCACAATTCCATTTGTTTTCAGGATAGTTTTATTGATCGGAGTATATCTAGATTAATTGGGGAATACTTAAATGAGATAAAACCCAGGTTATTTAGAAGTAAAACAGGCCACCCTTTAATCATGTATTTTCAAAATGGCTAATATACCCTTGTTTAATTAACCAAAAAAAATCTGATTATGTTAATTAATTGAGTTTAGATTAATTAATTGAGTAGATTAAAACTTTTGAAACTATGAATTTAAATTATAGAATTTTGTTTTTGATTGAACTTATGGGAGAAGATTTATGATGATTTTTTTTTCCTCCAAGAATATTTTTTGCAACGGAATTGAAAGCACACTACCCAAACACTTCTAAAAAGGGGATTGCAAAGCTGATGTATGAAATCATACTCAAAATTAAAGAAGAAATCGACACTTTCAGTTCTGAAACTATGAAAAGTCGGCAAGGTCGACGAATGAAGACAATGCCGACTAACATTGGCCGGCAGGGTCTACGAATGAAGAGAATGCCGACCACCTTTGGCCGGCAAGGTCTGGGAATGAAGAAGATGTTGTCTTTATTATTTTGGACACACAGGAGGCTGTTGCAAATGCTTCAATAGTCAACATCTTATTGATTTCTTACCTTGCTGGCTATCTTATAGTCGGCATACAATAAATTTCTTACCTTGCCGACTAATATACAGTCGGTAGGGTTCTATTCATCTACAGTGCCGACTAATAACAAAATTGAACTCAAAAAAATTAAGTTTTTGTGACATAAAGTCGGGATGGTACAAGTCTAGGAAGACGCCGACTAGAGAAAAGTCGGCAAGGTTGGTTATTGAATACCTTGTCGGCCCTGGTTATTGTTTAACAGTCGCCATGGCAGTTATGAGCAGTCGGCATGATCTTCATGTTACGACCTTGCCGACTACCATTAAAATCTTAAGGCCGACATCTAAACTAAAAAAAACCATGCCGACTAAAGACCCTGAAAATCATAATTTTCGATTTCTAGCATAATATAACAATCAGAACACACAACACAATGATGGGTTTGAGTTTAGACATCACTTACAATCTTATTTTCGCCGATAGAGGGTTCTTTTCAGCATCTTCAGGGATTGCATTCTCGGGTTTACTCATTCCAACTTTTCCCTTACCTTTTTCCCCTGATTTGGATCTTTTGATGTTACCTGTTGAATCTCTATTGCTACTTGATCGTTTAGAATCAACCATTTTTTGTAGAAAATCAAAATTGAAATTTTTGGTTGATTTTAGGTTGATGGAATAAGATGAAGGAAGGAGAAGAGCAGAGGGATTAGAGAAGATAGATTAGAAGAAGATTAAACGGTTTTTAGTTTTTAGGTTAACGAGATTTGTGCCCGTGCTACGCATGATGCATTTTTTTCTTCTAATTTGGTGTGCGCGGGGTTTCGCCCCCTCTCCTGTGGCGATATATTTTTGATTTGGTGTGCGTAGGGCTTCGCCCGTCTCGTGGCGTATTTTTGATTTGGTACGATGGGGAAAATACATTAAATAAGTGGAGAATATGTGCAAATTTTATATATTTTTTCCTTTTGGTTATGAAGGTTGAATTTCTTGTGAAACTGAAGTGATTATGGATAGTTAGTTTCATTATAAACATTGAATTTCTTGTTATAAGACCGAGTTACCGTTTTTTTTTTTCCTCCTAAGCAGTTTCATTCTATTTTTTTCCTGACACATCTGTTCCTGAGTAAAACAGCAAGAGTAATTGATAAGATTTACTATAACGTATTCAAACTTATTCCTTTATAATAAGAATTGAACCTTTGTTTATCTATTACTCCTGTTGTTTTATCTATATGTATAATTTGTGCCCGATGTGTATGATAATTTAACTTTTTATATCCAAATAAGCTTAACAAAGATTCTTTTTACATATTTTTCTGAATTATTCCAGTACAACATTTAGTTTAACGCTTTTAAAGACGTGTGTTGCTCATGAATTATAAGACTACCATGTGCATTATCAAATTTCTCCAACGCTCGTTCCTTGCCGGCATGGGGATGCTTTGAATTCCTTGGACCCATTGGATGGAAGGAATTGCAATGTAAATTCTCTGCTTTTAAGAAAAAACAAAAGACCCAACTAATCTTTATGTATAGACTGGTAACTCTTATAAAAACCAATGGAGTAATTATTTGATATGAAAATCGATCCATCAGTGTAAAAGTATGATATTACTACATCAAACATATGATCAACACACCAAGTGGGCATGATCTTAACACTTATAGACATTACATCAAACATATGCTGAATAGCCAAGCAGGCATGATCTTAACACCTGTAGGCATTATGTATACAGGATGCTCCGGGAACCACATCCTTTTAGTGCAAAATAACTCATCCAAAAATAATATTTGAATGCATTGACTCTCTAATCCATGACCAGATCGCCTCCTAGCTCCTATTACACATGTGCAATTAATTTTATTGGCCTCGAAGTAATTATTATTGAATTTGTACGAAATATCAAAGACAGTAGTAGTACTGTGTTGTTGATTGGAAAAAGTCTTTCATATAAATTCATTGGTAGCCGAAGTTGGTTGTCTTTAAAATCTCAATCATAATGCAAAGCGGATACATATTGCTAATATCCTACTATTTAGCGGGGGATATGAGAATTAGAGAAAAAATAGTACAAATATAGCAAAAGAGATTCTAACTAATGTTGTGGATGAAAATGTACCTTATTTAGGAAACCTTTGTCCATGTCAATTACAAATTGCAATAACAATGAAATGGTCGACAGTGAAAGTGATAACTTGGTCAACCTCATATTTTCAGTTTGCATATGCTGCCATATTTGAGTGGTTTGTCTTCAACAAACTTGTATAGACCATCAACAAAACGGTAAGATGTTCAGAACTGGTACTGTTGCCTGAAATTTTGTATGTCAGTAGTCAGTTAGCATCATATACTGCTGACCATTAGATTGTTTCAACTACTGCAGATTTGTAAAACAGGATAACACCCCAATTACATTGTCTGCCAAAGCAAAAAACACCAGACAAAGTTAATCTTCACCGTAACAATATGCACGAATAAAAGCAATCAGGGTAAGGCATTTTATCAATAAGGCATGCGTTGCTGAGGTTGGTATCCAGACCCTTAGAATTTGTAAGCAAAAGATCCTACCAAAAGGATTTTGTTGTGAACGAAAAAAATTAATAAGGCTGATTTTAAATCTGCCAGTCAAAATAGCATTACAGCTACCCTTAGTCTTTATGAATTTTAGGATAGCTACCTCGACTCCATCTGAACCACTACTTCCTTGCGAGAACTATGGAGACTTGACAGGATCAATAAATATTGTTTTTGTTGGAATTACAACGAAAATATATAGAATTTTCGTTGATCTTTAATAACACCGAAAAACACACGCGAGAAGGTAACACATGTTGACATCTCGATACGTGTTACAATACCATATGTATTCTCTATGGGTTGATCTTTAAGATGATAGTATCCTAGCACCCAATGGAATTAACAATATAATGGCGGGTACATAAACATTTACGCGGAATCAAGTACCAAGTTACATGCTAGTAAAATTTGAATACTATAAATAAACTAAAACCCTACCGAATTTGATCTCCAGAGATAGAAAGTCCATGAAGGTTAAACTTTGCACAAAATGACATTAAGAAGCGAAGGGAACTTTTGATCACTAATTTTAAATGACTAAGATCTGTATTGTCGGAGAGTATTATTCCATTAAGTTCAAATGGTTACCTGTTATTGTGGCAGTATGCCGACTTCTACAGGCAATGGGATTAGGCTTTCCCTTCCGCAATACTTTTGTAGCACCAATCTAATAAAGAACGGAAGATAACATATTGTCAGCAATTGAAGCTTATGGATTCGTAAGAGTGCAAATCATCTACTACATCTACTTGACAGATTTTCGGTTAGGTTGCATGAGAAACATAGATCATCTTACCAACTCGTTCACTCCAACAAATACGCCGGTCTCCTGAACTTTGCGCTCTAACTACCATAGATAGAACTTTAAGTTGGTATGTGATACTTGATGGTGTTGTATTAGATCTTTATATACATTATTAGATTTCCTTTTTTAGCTAGATTTAGCTTCCTAACACAGTCAGTCTTTTGAATTCCAAATTGAGACGCAAGCTAGATTTATGTCACCGAAGGAATTTCAAATTCTCACGGTTTGGGTTCCAAACCGAATTTGGTTTCCTTTTCTTTTCCTATTTTTTGAAACCAATCATAGGTTGTCAAGTGTCCTCACCAGAACGCTCGTTTCACAAAACTAAAAAAAAAGCCTATTTCGGCCAATAGGAAACGAGGGTTTCCTCACCGTTCAACGTGGGAGTTTTAATTATCTAGGCCTTTAAGTCTTTAGATTAGTGTAGAGGTACTAAAATAACTTCACCCTGTTTTGGCCTTCCCTTAATAAGGGCACTATGTCCATTTAAATCTGGGTATACCCCAATTAATCTGGGTATACCCCGATCAAACCACGTTATAAAGCCCATAATGGTAGTAGTATTGTTTATGAAGATTTTAGGAAGTGGAGAACCAATTAAAGATGGACACCCTCTCGGTGCATGAGTAAGAGAGACTATGTAACCGGCTAGCCAGAACGCCAGATGGGGTGTGCAAGTGCATCAGAGATTCAGAATGGTCTATTCTTTTGGAAGTGTTGCCATTTTGCGCCTCCCCTGGTTGTGTGACCAATTTGACTAAATCTACTAAAGTTGACTGATTCTTTTGGCAAAAATAATTCAATTGGGATTTTGATAAGAAAAAAGTAAAAAAGAATATTCTGTAAACTGATAAAATAACAAAACACTGAGAGAGATTCCACCAAATGGACCATGACTCCACCCACCGAACCAAACTTTTTTCATTTTTGATTGTGATAATGATGATGCAATGAGAGTAACAACAAAAATCTCACACTCATCCTCTTCTCCATTGATCACTCTCACTCTCACTCTCTTATCTCCACTCAAGAGTGATTAACCAATTCTCTATCTCTGGTTCTATATATCTCCCATAACTACAACTTAGATTGATATCAAGATAGAGATATGGAGTCAAGAGTTCTACTTCGTTTCATATTTATTCTCATAACAACTCTATTTCTCTTCCTCTTCACTAAATCATGGTTTAATCTAATTCCAGACAAATCAGACCTACTAAACTGCTCAAACTATTCTCCATGGTGCACTTCCAAGAACAGATTCCAATCCAAATCAAGCAACAATCTCTTTTATCTGAGTAATCAAAAAACAATCAAAGATCATAAAACTCATATCCCACACCACCCATTAGACCCATTAACAATCCAAGAAATGAACAAAGCTAAATCCATCCTCTTATCTCACCCACCTTTTACTATTTCTTCATCTTCTTTTACTATCCATTCCTTAGTCTTAGAAGAACCAGAAAAGGAACTAGTTTTAAAATGGAGAAAAGGTGACAAACTTTTACCAAGAAAAGCTTCAATCATAGCACTTCTTCATGGTCAAGCCCATGTAGTCACTATTGACTTAGAGTCAAACAAAGTCATACACCATGATATTAGGGAAACTAAAACTGGTTACCCAACTATGACAATAGAAGATATGAATTCAGCAGCATGGGCACCACTTTCTGATGCTAATTTCAACCGGACGATCGTTAGCCGCGGCGTTGATCTTGCTGATCTTGCATGCTTACCACTTTCAACTGGATGGTTTGGAACAAAGGAAGAAAAGAGAAGGTTGATTAAAGTCCAATGTTACACCATGCAAGGTACAATTAACTTTTATATGAGACCCATTGAAGGTTTGACAGTTCTTCTTGATATGGATACTAAACAAGTTGTAGAAATAACAGATTTAGGCTTAGATATTCCAATACCTAAAGCTTCAAACACTGATTATAGATTTTCTAAACAACCAAACAAACCCTTAATGATGAGGGTTCTAAACCCGATTTCAATTGAACAACCAAAAGGTCCAAGTTTTGTGATTGAAGATGGTCATTTAGTTAAATGGGCAAATTGGGAGTTTCATTTAAAACCTGACCCGAGAGCTGGTGTGGTTATTTCTCAAGCTAGGATTAGAGATTCAGAAACTGGGGTTCTAAGAAATGTCATGTATAAAGGATTAACTTCAGAGTTGTTTGTACCTTACATGGATCCTACTGATGCTTGGTATTTTAAGACTTACATGGATGCTGGTGAATATGGGTTTGGCTTACAAGCTATGCCACTTGACCCACTTAACGATTGTCCTCGGTATGCACGTTATATGGATGGAGTGTTTACGGCTTCTGACGGAACGCCGTTCATTCGATCCAATATGATATGTGTTTTCGAAAGCTATGCTGGTGATATTGGTTGGAGACATGCTGAAAGTCCTATCACCGGAATGGAGGTAAAATTAGTTCCTGATTTTGTTGGGAAGTTTTGTATTGTTCATTGCTGGATAAGGTGATGCAAATGAGTGTGTGCTTGACATTTTATCTGCAGATTAGAGAAGTGAGACCAAAGGTGACCTTGGTGGTTCGAATGGCAGCCTCAGTTGCAAACTATGATTATATTGTTGACTGGGAGTTCCAAATGGATGGACTTATCCGTGTCAAGGTATCTCTATTTTTTAAAATTTAGTTACAGTGCTAGGTGATTTAAGCCGAAAACTTTAACTATCAGAAAGATACTCCAGAATGACTCATTTTGGCTTAAATATCCTGTCAGGTTGGACTCAGTGGAATTCTGATGGTTAAAGGCACCCCATATGACAACCTGAACAAGGTGCCGAATAATGAGAAACTTTACGGCACTATTTTGTCAGAAAATGTTGTCGGCGTCATCCACGATCACTATGTCACCTTCTACCTTGACATGGATGTCGATGGACCCGAGAATTCTTTTGTGAAGGTAAATCTAGTAAGAGAAAATACATCACCAGAAGAGGGGTCACCAAGGAGAAGTTATTTGAGAGCTGATAGAAACGTAGCCAAGACTGAGAAGGATGCACAGATCAAACTCAAATTATATGAACCTTCAGAATTTCATGTCATGAATCCATCCAAAGAGACTAGAGTTGGAAATCCTGTTGGTTATAAGATCGTTCCTAGCGGTACTGCAGCTAGTTTACTAGATCATCTGGATCCCCCACAGAAAAGAGGAGCATTTACAAACAACCAGGTACAGTAAAGAATAGTACGTAACCCAAAGCACGACATGTTTGGATTGAATATTCTCAACTGCATTATTTTTTTATCAAACTATGTTTGTTAAATTTTTCTTGGAAATCAGATATGGGTGACACCGTACAACCGGAGCGAGCAGTGGGCAGGAGGACTGTTTGTGTACCAAAGCCATGGGGAAGACACTCTAGCTGTTTGGTCTGAGAGGTGAGACTTGTTGCAATTTCTCCCTATGAAATGTTAGGTTCCAAAATTGGCTTCTGTTCTCTGTAAACATGTTATTTCTATGTGCAGGGACCAGCCTATCGAAAACAAAGACATCGTGCTGTGGTACACATTAGGGTTTCACCACATACCATGCCAGGAAGATTTCCCTATCATGCCAACAGTGTCTTCGAGTTTCGACCTAAAGCCAGTCAATTTCTTTGAAAGCAACCCAATTCTCAGAATGCCACCAAACCTTGAGAAGGATTTGCCTATCTGCAAAGCTGCTGCTTCTGCTTGAATGTAGCTTTGTCGATCTTAGTTGGATCTAAGAATTCAGTCCATGTGTATGACCGAATGTATGCAGAAACATACATTCTGAGGAGCATCTCATATTTATGTATATATGCAAATAATGTCTTTGAATTAACTAGTCTCCAAAAATTCTATACTACTTGAAGGGAAAATGAAAATAAAAATTAAGATCACCAGGGAGATTTCTCCCTTCATTCCTGACATGTGAGAGTCAGAAGGACTGCACATGTTCCAGGGATAAGCCAAGATCATGTAAAGAGAAGGAATAGGACCAACCCCAGCTAAAAGAAGAAGAAAAGTACACCTTACTAAATTAAGCCCCACTTGGGTAGGAAACTTTTCTAAAATCTAACATGGTATTACTACATTATGGCTTCTCTTTTGTATATCATCTTGTTCTTCACGTGTTCTATTTGAAACGGGATGATATTCACATGGCAACAAAGCAAGACCAAGATCCTTGGACCGCCAACAGGTTCAAATATTTTTTTTTATCTAAAGTACCACACAGGAGCAATAGTTGTTGAACAGGTGGAGTTGGTGTTTCATTTTCAGAAAATTACTCATTCTATATTTATTATGCCATCATTATACAGATTTCATTTATCTCAGTACAGAAAATAAAGTTAAAAAGGTATGATTAATACCATATATTTACTCAGACATTGACCCTCGGTGTTGGCCTGCAACTGTTGAATGAAACTAGATCCCGCAGCAAAACCAATTTATTCTTTTTTTGATTCCTCGCTTTGGAAGTATTTCACGACTCCATATACAACACTTCCAGCCAAGAACAGTAAGACTGTTGGGGTGAAAACTGGGTACACATACTTCACTATAAATTTATCCCAGTCCTCTGGTAAGAATCCTGTAAACATAGAGTAATATTATTTTGGTATGACAACATCATTAAAAGAAAAGTTCGAATCAGAACACCACACTACTTCACGAATAATAAATAATTACATAAAATACAAAACCAACAAAATGAACCTTGTGGATTCTTTTATTGGAGCAGATTCCCACCATTACGTAAGTATCACAAAGCACTTGCTTCAATCAACTTGGAACGCACTTAAAATTAAAATTTTGATAAGGTTTATTCAGATGCAGATTCCTACTTTAGTTCATGACTAAGCAAGTTGGTATTCGTTATCCATGTCGTCATCCATCAGATTATAAAGCTTATTAAGATGCAGATTCCTACATCAGTAAAATAAGCACATTCAAAGAAACTTATTAAGATGCAGATTATAAAGCTTATTAAGATGCAGATTCCTACATCAGTAAAATAAGCACATTCAAGTTGGTATTCCTACATCAGTAAAATAAGCACATGCACTTCACGAATAATAAGGGTATGCTTTGAGGTAAAACAGGAATACAAAGATTTAATTGTAGAACATGTGTTTCTCATTAATGCTTTTAGAGACCAAAAATGTCTTTAATGCGTCTCTCTGTGAGGATCTTCAACAACTCCACATACTTGTACCTAAAACATAGCAACATGAGCATAATGTGGTTGGCGGAAACTAGTTATAACTTTATAGAATTAGCATACAACACCAAAAATTCTTATTGAGGCAAATTCGAAAATTGCAAGAACCCAATATCCAAATGCAACTTTTCTTCTCATCATCTCATGCATAGAACCGTAAACAGTAGAAGCATATGACGCAAATCTGTTTAAGCCATGTTGTAAGATCCCGTTTTGGCCACCACAAACTATTAAATCAAGTCAGCATTCTGCTCTGGCGACATCCTAGACCCCAAAAGGGCTTGGGAACATGTCAATCCCAACACAAACCTGAAGAACCAAGCATAATGTGCTGTGTCCCAGGCAATGCGTGATATCATAGCAAAAGACATCATCCACAAAGATATAAACCTAAACCCTAGGTCA